>JBDJHY010249640.1:0-10690 GCA_039654485.1 Withania somnifera
TGATTCAGCTCGCTGATCGTTCGTTCCTTCTCAGATCAGAGTTTTAGGGTGAGCTTGGCGTGCAGCTTGATCCTGTTCCTCTTCAGCTTTATATTTTTTATTATCTCCATTGTATTTTTGAGACCTTTGGATATTGTATATTTTCTACTGTTGTTATCTATACTAGTGGTTCGTTTGACATTGTCATCGGGTCTTTGGTATTTTCTGCAATTCCTTATTTCTTTTCATATTCTTCTACATTAATTGTAGTAGTCCTCCGCTTCAGCTATGGACTACGGGGATTGGTTCTCCTACTGGTGGTATAGTAGGTGCCATCATGATCCGAGAAATCGGGTCGTGACAAGCAGGACACCAAGGTCAGCCCCACCTACCTAGGGGCAGTTCATGGAGGCTTTCAAAGCACAGTATGTGGCCAAGAGTCTTAGTGAGGCATTTCGGGCCTAGTTCGAGGGTTTACGTCTGGGAGTTTCTATGTATGTGGCCTATTTTATTGACCTAACCAGACATGTTGGTGACCTGATATTTTCAGAAGAGGACCAGATTAGCCGCTTCGCTCATGGGTTGAGTTCGGATTTGTGGGGTTATGTTGAGTTTCTACTAGTGTTGCAGAAATTGTTTTTAGATGTTGAGGACCATGCTCGCAGCATGGAAACTTTGTCTTGCTAGGCTCAAGGGGGAAAAAATAAGAGGACACTCCATCATTGCAGGTTTTTTGGGTACAGATCTAGGGGTTGTGATTTTAGTTGGAGGGCACAGTAAAACTGATAATATCAGTTTTTGCTTCAGGCCTCCGGTAGTGGGTCTAGCATCCAGCCCGCTAGGGTCCCAGTTTTAGATTCGTAGGGCTATGTCGCGGAATATTGTGGTTAGGTCAGGGTTGGGGATACTACTATGAGTGTCAGAGAGGGGTCATTATGCAAGAGAATGCCCAGGGTCCCCAGAGACCGATTTGCTGAGGAGTATTTTCAATGCAGAGATCGAGACAACTTTTCTCGAGATTGTCCCCAGCATAGGACCCCTCAGAGGATAGTGTTAGATGTTCATCCATTGCAGGTAGTGCCACAAGTCAGAGGTGGGCCACCAACCATTCCAAGAGCTAAAGGAGAAGGACAGGGTGCTGGAGGTAGAGGCAGGGATTTGGGTGTACAGAAGGGTAGGGGTCAATGTCAGTTTTACGCCATTCCTGATAGGGCTGAGGCTAAGGCCTCCAATGTGGTTATCACTGGTACGTTGACTGTTCTTGGGTATTCTACATTGATATTATTAAATCTGAGTTATACCTCGTCATATATATTTGTTTACTTTTCTTCGTGGTGTTAATGAGTGATTGCCTGTACCCTAGAGTGTATCAACCCCGGTAGGTGAGATCATAGTGGTTTATCGAGTATATAGGTTGTATCTTGTGATGATTAAGGGTCTCCACACTTGGGATGACTTGATTGAGCTGGGTATGCAAGATTTAGGTATGATCTTGGGCATAGACTGGTTATCCTCCTATATTACAGTCCTAGATTTCTATGCCAAGACCGTGAACTTGTCTGTGCTCGGTGTACCCTTGGTAGTACGGCGTGGTCCCACAAGCCATTCATTGGTTCAGGTTATTTCCTATTGTCAGGAATGTAAACTTGTTGCTCGAGGATTTTATGCTTATTTGACCCATGTTAGAGATGTCAGTGTTGAGTTCCCTTCCCCTAAGTTTGTGCCAGTTGTTAGTGAGTTTGTCAATGTTTTTCCTGTTGATTTTCCTGGTCTCCCACCAAAGAGTGATATATACTTTACTATTTAGGTTGATCCAGGAGCTAGACCTATTTCTATTACTATAAATCATATGGATCCAGATGAGTTTCGTAAGTTGAGTGTTCAGCTGCAGGATTTTCTTTGCTGGGGTTGCATCTGTCAGTGTGTCACCATGGGGTGACCTTGTGTTGTTTGTGAAGACAAAGGATGGCTCTTTGTGAATGTGTATCGATTATAGGTGGTTGAACAAGGTAATTATTAAAAATAAGTATCCCCTACTGCGTATTGACGATTTATTTTCTCAGCTTCAATGATCCATAGTGTTCTCTAAGATCGATTTGAGGTCTGGCTACCACCAATTAAGGATTTGGGTTGAGGATGTCTCGAATACAGATTTTTGATCGAGATGGGTTAAAGTCCATGCTAAAATTGAGTCCATAAACCCTAACAGCTCGGAAACTGACAATATTTGTACCCATATGTAGAGCACATCTAGTACACAGCACAATATAAAATAGAGCTAATTTTAACTGTAGAATCGAAAGATATAAGCCTTGAGAGCTTATATTCAATAGAAAAAATAATAAAAAAAGAGAAAACACGAATTTACCAAGTAGAATTAGGTTTAGAATCATGGAAACACGTTTATATAGATCAGAACTACAATATAACATTTCAAGGGGACAAATATAAGCTTAGGAGAGGGAGATTTTCACCTGGAATTGATTGAAAAATGAAAAAAATAGCAGCAGGACTGTTTTTATATGCTCTGGCTGAAGGTGGCTCGATCGCATCCACATAGCACAATCGTCACTGAAGGTGGTCCCTAGGCGGCACCGCGATCATGCTCCCCTAGTGTGATTGCTCTGAAGGCTAATGATCAAAATTTGAAACACGCTTCTCACGTATAGAATGAAATCGAGGTCTGACTCCATTGACCCATATATGAAATATTTAAGTAAAAAATATTCTGACCCTAATGGAAATAATGAAAATGACATTTCGAAATCATATGAACCAAGTACGTCTTGAAAAGGGCATAATTACAAGGAAATTATGCCAAGACAACCATTGGGACCCAACCTAATGATCCCATCAAGTGACAAATGATTTGGGGGTTACAAGAATGCTCTAAATGCAAGGAAGTCATAAGAATATGAAAATCATTTCTAAGGTCGTTACATAAGCCTAAGAAATTTCTGATCTCAAATAGAGAAGTGGGCTAGGCTAATTCATCATAGCATCTATCTTTTCAGAATCAACCTAGATCCTTTTTCTAGAAACAACAAAGTTGAGGAAAGCTACACATTTTAGTATTAACTCACACTTAGAAAATAAATCATACAATTGATGGTCTAAAAGGGTTTGGAGGATTATTTTCAAATGAGCAACATGCTTATTTTCATTCTTAGAGTAAACTAAGATGTCATCTATAAATATGAACATGAATGAATCATTATAAGGCTTGAAAATTCTATCCATAATATCCATGAAACCAGTTTTGTCATTTGTCAATCCAAAGGACTTGACTATAAACTAGAAAGGACCATACCTAGTCCGAAAGGTAGTCTTCTGAATGTCACATTCCCTAAACTTGAGTTAATGATCACCAAATCTGAGATCTATCTTAGAGAAACAACTAGAAACCTAAAGTTGGTCGAGAAAATCATCAATTCTAAGAATGGGATAGTTATTCTTGATGGTGACCTTGGTCAATTTTTGATAATCTATACACATACAAAAAGAACCATTATTCTTACAAATGAACAAGATAGGGGATCCCCAAGGTGAGACATTGGACCTGATGAACCCCTTGTCTAGAGGATCTGCTAACTACTCTTTTAGATCTTTAAGATCAGTTGGGGACATCCTAAATGGTGGATATATATGGCCAGCGTTTCTGAGAGAATATCAATCCCGAAGTGAATCTTCCAGTCTAGTGGAATACTAGAAAGATCGTTAGGAAATATTGTAAGAAAATCTCTAACCACTTGAATTGACTACAATATGGGAGTCTCGAAGCCCTTAACTTTAACCAAGTATATATGCAACCTTTAGAGATAATATTCCTTGCCTTAAGATAGGAGATGAAATGAACCTTCGGCACGATAGAGATACCTCCTCACTCTAGAACTGATTCACATCGAAATTGGCACCTGATTATTCTTTTTCTGTAATTAACTGAATCATAGCATGATGGTAACCACTCCATGCCAAAGATTACATCGAATTCTACATGTCTAACTCAATCAAGTCTGTAGAAGTGACTTCCCCTAGAATTGAAAATGCACAATCCATATATACCTTTTCGGTAACTATGGAATTACTAACTGCAGTAGAGACTGAAGACGACTGTTAAATAGAACAAGACTAACCCTAAACTTCAAAGAAACATAAGGTGTAACAAAATATAATTTAGCCCTCGAATCTAATAACATAATACAATCGATAGAGAAAACTTGTAATATACTGGTGACTCTTCTTTGTCTTGGCAAGATCCTTGTGCATATAGCAAGTTTTGGAGGTGACCATCACCGGTACCTAAAGTAGCACCCTATTGAATCGCATGGTCTAGAAGATTTGCTGATGTAGAAAACTGTTCCTTGCCCGAATTCTAATTTCTTTTCCTTGCGACAAGGCAATCCTTTACTATGTGACCCGTTTGGACACAAACAAAAAACCCATCTTACCCAGCCAAACATCTTCCTGAAAGGTTCTTCCAACACTAAGTGAAAGTAAAAGAACGTCATAGTATTAGCTAAAGCATTACCCTAAAACGTTATGATTTTGAATATCGAAGCCCTAGAGAGCTGGTGCTTAGAAACTCCTCTAAGAAACATGTTTGTTTCCCCACTATACCCAGGATCATCAACCATCTTTAGAGAATATTTAGACAGTTGTGTAAAATTCAGGCCATACTCCTATGAAAGAAATTTTCAAGGAAAACTTCCACAAATATCTCCCAAAAAGAATGAGCAACACACTTACCAATATAGTCCTTTCACTAAGTGAACAAGAGGTGAGCCACATCCTTGAGCTGGTAAGATACCAACTCAACTATCTTTACTCCCCTAATTTGCATCATATCAAGAATCTTTACAACCTTATGTATGAAATTATAGGGATCCTCTTCTACCTTTGACAATAAACTCGAGCAAGTTTGTGCTAACAAGTTTTGGACCCTCAAAGAAATAGTGGCCTCGGCTAGGGGATGTAAGAGTTGACTTATTAATTGACATGGGAAGTAAATACTTGGATAATAGGTAAATAAAATTTTGAAATCCACTTTCCTGGACTTACGATCAGGGTTTTCAGCGAGGAGAAATAATTATATGTACTAGAGAAATACTGATTTAAACTCTATAGAATGAGAGAAGGCGTGAAAGAAATGAGACTTTTTCCTAAACGTTCAGTAGACTCTCAATTATAAGTGCGACATACTACACAACCATAAAAGAGACTCTACTAAACTCAGTTTCAGACATTCCCTAGGATATTATAACTTATAAGATCTTAGACAAAGTTTGTCACACCGAAATGATACCTCTGGATGTAGAACAGTGCTCAGGACCCATAAGTGAGCCCTATCAAGCCCTTGGTACAAGCACCTAGTCAATAACTTAGCATATGATGGAAGCAATAAAAAACATGAAATACTAATAAAATAAGTCATAAAGTTTTAATATTAGACACAGAAGATCAATATCATGACTGACAACATACTAATATCAATTTTGAAACCTTTGCTACGAAATAAGGCAAACTACTAGGGAAAACCCCCCAAACAGTTCTCAAAACATAATTCTGTAATAAAGACATAACATAAATTAAAAAATAAACTCCAGTCGTTGGTCTATGTGGACTCACCAAGCTACTCTGTAATTGTCTTCTACTTGCCATGCTGATGAGATGGGATACATGTATCTGTGTATCATACAAAGATGCAGCCACAAAGCAGGGTCTAACATAGAATATACTTGTATGTGGATGTATGTATAAATCATGAAGTAAGCATGAAAAATCTCAATGCATAAGTAAATAGGAGAAAAGAGCTCAAGTCATGTTATAAAACTGTAAACCATGCAAATACCCAAATAGTAGTTATCTGGAAAACCATAAATCTCTTATCAAGTTCTAAAATATCATAATAGGTCATAAATCTTATACCAGTCAATGAAACTATTTTAGTTCTAAAACTTAATTCATGAGGTGGGAGTTTCTAATAACCAACATGAATCATGCTATGAGTGACGTGAAGTATAATGTCATACACCTACACTGAAAAAGGTCTAGTATCATACACCTATGCCGAAAAAGGTTTTCCTAACCTCCCACAATTATGACTTATTATGTAATACTAAGCGAAGAATCTTTAACTAAATTATAATCATAAATCTGTGTTGGCTACAAAGTTTGCAGACTCGAACGTCACCCTTAACTAATGGGTAGATTCAAGTCCTTTTGGTGATAAATAATTCTCCCAAAAATACACTCTACTCATAACTCATGAAAATCTACCATATGGATATATCTAGATTTTTTGTCTAATTATAGGTCAATGATGGTCACCTTGTTGCCAACTTGAATAGACTATGATAGTTGATCCAAAAATCTTGTCATGCCTTATCATACATATTATGTAAGTCATGTTAAATTCATGTAAAGCTCATAAAGTCCAATTTAAAAGGATCATGATAGGGTTTTACTTGTTTCATTACTAATATTATGATGTTTTTCATAGTCAATATTAAAGAAGTTCAAGCATGCTTGTTAGTATAAGTTAATTAAAACAATGATTAAATCATTTTATAAGTCTAAAAGCATAAGGTCTTTCATAATTGAAATAATAAAAATAATTTCTATAAAGATCATAAACTTGGGATTTTGAACCCTAGACTAATGCATGAATATTTTCTTAAAAATAAAAGGATTTGGGGCATAAGAGTGAAAGGAATCCTCATTGAATACCATTCCTATATCTATTTGGAGTGAAATAATTAAGTAAAATATTAAGGATTTTGGGGAACTGAGAACCCTATTTAGAAATCCTCTGAATGTATGTTCTTAAGAGAAACCTTTTTCTTTCTTGTCTGATATTTGCAAAGTATGGAAAGAACAACAAATAAAGGGGTTTCCAATTATATTAGGGAGAAAAATAGGCTTAAAATCACTTAATTGAATGTATTAGGTTTTGGTGTAAGGTCTAAAATACCCTTGGAAATTGTAGGAAATATCCTGTTGTAAAGCACCATGAGTAGACCTAAGAGTCGTAGTATTGGGTCACGACTTATGGGTTGACTCATCGATTTGACGTTAAGTTTTCTAGATTGATGAGTCGATATCTCACGATTCATAGTTATGATTCATAGGTCCTTCTCACCAGTGGTTGTTTTGACTCATGGCATCATAGCTTAGAAATTTGAGTTTCTAGATCTCTTAACCATGAATTTACAGTATGACCCATAACTAGGAGTCACAAGTCGTACCTCCACTTGTGGTCCTGAATTTTTTAGGGATGTCAAAGTGATAATATTCTATCCAACTCTTATGATCTAACAGTCGAATTGGCTCAAGAGTCATATGGCTTAGTCACGAGTCGTGACATGACTCGTGAGTCCTTGGGGGAAATCATTTGGTTTGATTCTGTAGTTCAAGTTGAGATATAACCTTTCTTGTCTAATAAAAGTATGGAGTCTTATAGATGAAACTTTCAACTGCTGGACATGGTTGGGAGGTTTTTAAAATCATAGGGTGAGTATCTAGGAGTGGTAGGATGAAAATACCGTTGATTTTAGAAAAAACTGAAACATTTCATTTAAGGGAGCCTAGGGCCATCCTTCCTACGTAGGAGAGATTTAAGGGTGCACCATGCTCTCCATTGTGGAGATTTAAAGGCGTGGCACACCATTTAGAAGGTGTAGTATAAACCTTAGTAAAACACTTTTTACTCTGACCTTGAATTAACGAGCTATTTATTGCATTAGAAATCAGCCTCAGGGATATTTAATTTAATAGGTTATAGGCCATGTAACTCCTTATATTCTAAGATATATGCTCATTTAAAGTTGATCTCAACTTTGTGCTAGGTCTTATGTATAACCTTATTTAAATCTAACACTCTTTCAACACTCACCTAGGTTCAAGTAAAAACTTATTGAGTTTGAACCTATGCACTTATGTCGGATGATTCAAATTTTAGTCCAAAATTTTGAGGTGTTATAATTAGTCTATAAGTATATTTAATATATAATTTGTACCGGCACAATACTTGATCCACAACAATAAATAATGTTTATAGCTGTATATTTTCACTTTACCATCTTCCAAGTTTATCTCAATTATCTTCTTTATTTAAAGAATACTTTATAAAATTCATGATAATATTACTTCAACCAAAATCGTCATAACTCAACAATTACAAGTATGTATGAAGACTAATCAATAAGTTATCCAATCAAGAATGTACAAGTTGCTAAAAGTATTCTTAACTCCATTTAAACCATAACATATCTCAATAGGAGAATGCTAGCACAACATTCTCCTAAACCAACTTAAAGTCAAAATTTTGTGCGATGGCTGATATTGCGGTCAAAAGGTCGTTATGGCAGCACTGTTAATCAGACTGTCATTGTGGTGGTCCTAACTGTTATGGTAGTCACTCTATGGTATAATGAATGGCCGCTACAGTAGTCTTTTGGTAGTGGACGCCTTTTAAAACTAGGCTACCTGTTTGTTACAACTCAACTTTAAGTTTTAGGACATCATGTATTAATCCTAACAAAGCAATTCCTATAATAAAAAATATAGAAATTTATGTTCCATTTTAGAAGTTTCTAAGGAAAGCTAATTTAGTCGATTATCCATTAGCGAATACAATTCACCAAACTCTAAACCATTAAGTCAAAATCAACATTCAATGTCATAAGGCTAAATTAAAACCAACACTATCCCACCATGAGATTTTATCAATTCTCAACTTAGACAAATTTTTAATAGGGTAATTAAGCCATAAACAACAACTTTACAATGGGACAGATTGTTATATAATTCTATTCAAGGACAATTTTCCTAAGGGGAAAGGATTTGGCACTACTGCATGTTCTATAATACCTCAGAGCTTTCTGATAAATTTTCAACTTGTAAATGCAAATGAATTGGTGTAACATCAAGAGTATAAATTTATAAATGGGTAAGAATACCAAGGAACCTAAAAGTGAGACATTTGAAGGGTTATAACAAAGTTATAGTTCAAAATAAGCCCTAGAAGTAAATTTAAAGTAAAAGGGGTTCATGGAACAGAGTATCTCAAGTAGTTTTTAGTATAATGTAACTTTAATAAGCATATGTCCCAATATATAAGGTTTAGACGATATAGTACATATAAAATTAACCGTCTTTGAGTCTTTTCACATCAAAACAAATGGATTGTCTATTTCAAGTTCTATATTAAGATTTATGGGAGTTCGAAGAAGACACTGGAAAAGATTTCCACTAACAACCAAGTCACATGCCTATGAATAAGTTGCATCCACGAAATTAATCTGGCTTGAAGAAAGGGATATTTAAATTGATCAAATAGAACAAGTGTTCAGGGGTAAAAAGGTAAAAGAAATATTTTAAAAGGAAAAGATTTTACAAGGAAATAATACAGGCAAAGTGGCTGAGTTGTATATTTCACCTACTACTATAAACATCCTACGTGGTTGGACTTTTGACGTGATTAAATTTCTACTAGCATATAGAAAAGTGAGCAAGTTGTATTTTAACCTACTTTATATTCACCTACTAGCATAAGCGTCCTGCATGTTTGGAATTTCTACGTGATTAAATTATCTACCCCTTCTATTCCTAATTTTTATGAAAAAAAAAAAGATGTATTTTAATTTAGAAGTAATTATTGTACAAACTCAGGGGATGGTGATTGAAAGTTGTCAGTTCGAGTTATTCTTATTTTGCTGAACTAATTTGGGCCTTTATTTTATCTTTTACTGGTTGTAGAGGTTTGTAGCTGGTTGTGGCTGTTTTGGACTTCAAATTGAACGGTGCTGCAATACAACGAGCTTTTAGTGGTTGTGTGTCCATGTTTCCCGTTTGGTTAAAGTGGACTATTTTTCAGATCCCACATTGCTATTATTTTCTTGAATTATGTTAATAGTGTCGAATATATGACTGTAATTGAAGGATGGTAGAACGAAGCACATGTATAGAAAGAGACCGACGAGAAAGTTGATGGAGTAATAGCTGATATGCTGTCGTTATGGATCGATTATATTAGTAAGTAATTTGTAATGATTTTACTAATTGGTTTTTATGTAGATTATCTATTGTAACATAGGGATGCAATCCATCTTAATTTTACAATACCCGCAAAGCGACTTATGTATCTAATAGTATTCTTTTACACTTTTTGGCATGAATCCTCTCATATGCTTATTGACTTTGAATAATAGCATTAAAGAAATGTCATTTTATGATTATCATATTCATCCCATTGAGTTGTCATGATAAAGTTGAGTTCCTTGAATTTAATGATAAGAAGTACGTACTCTAAAAATCGTGGTTTCTTCTATTATATGCTGATCATATCCACTTTTATAGTATATAACTCCTCTTATCAAGGGTACTGTTGTTATTGCTATTATATTTTATTTACTTCCCAAATTACTACAATTACAAACATACTATGAACTTCAAGGATTAAAGAATAGATTCAAAAAATGTTACAAAGATTGATATTTTATAAGTTCAATGGTCATTATATATAAAACCTCTCAAAAACATAGAAAATATAACTAAAGAATGTTAATAATCAGATTTATCTTCTATAAGTCATGCATTTGTTCTATGCACAAAGGCATGTACGTGGCAAGTTACGGGATCCAAGAGATTTATACATGAAAAACTATCGGAAAAATTAATATTCAATTATATTCTATAGTTATCCTTTCAAAAG
>JBDJHY010249650.1:0-10690 GCA_039654485.1 Withania somnifera
AGAACATAGTAAGTTGTCATTTCTAGAATCCAAAACTCATAAATTCAAAATCCTAGATCTGTTTCGAGCAAAGATAATAACACTTAACAACCCATATTTCTAAAACAGAGGATTAACAACTAACACTGTAGTGTCATAATTTAATTGAACCACAACCATAAGTGCATTTCTACACAAACTGAAAACAGCTACCAGAAAAAGCAAATGCATTCAAGAAAACTATACCATAAGTGCATTTCTACACAATACAACAACAACATATGCAGTGTAACCCCAGAGACGGAGTTCCAGAGGGTAGGATGTACACAAATTTTACCCTAATGATAGATATGTTGTTTCAGATAGATGCTTGACTCAAAAGAGTCTAAACAAAGCTAGCAGAAAAGGAAAACACATTCAAGAAAACTATACCATAAGTTCATTTCTACACAATAAATTTGAAAAACAGCTAGCATAAAGGCAAATACATTCAAGAAAACTACAATATAAGTACATTTCTACACAATAGAACTAAAAAAGGCTAGCAGAAAAAGGCAACTGCATTCAAGAAAACTACACCATCATCACATTTCTACTCAATTAAACTGAGAAACATCTAGCAGAAAAGTGAAAATGCATTCAAGATACTTTTTGTGTTTGAAAGTTCACTCAATATGTATAAATAACTTACTTAGTCCTTTCTAGAATCCAGAACCCATAAACTCAAAATCCTAGCTCCACCTCGAGCAAAAAACAACCCATGGTACTTAAAACATAGGGTTAACTAACCAACAACACAGTATCATAATTTAACAGAACTACACAATAAGTACGTTTCTACACAATAAAACTAGGAGAGAAAGACAATCCCATCCAAGAAACCTCCACCATAATTGCATTTCTACATAACAAAACTGAAAAACAGCTAGCAGAAAAGGCAAATACATTCAAGAAAACCACACCATAAGTACATTTCCACATAACAAAACTGACAACAGGAAGGGGAGCCTTGGCAAAGTTGCTGCCATGTGACCAGAGGTCACGGGTTCGAGGGCTGCAAACAATAGACCCTTGTGGTCGGGACTTTCCGGACCCGTGCGTAGTGCTAGCTTAGTACAGCTAGCAGAAAAGGTAAATACATTCAAGAAAACCATACAATAAGTACATTTCTACATAACAAAACTGAAAAACAGCTAGCAGAGAAGGCAAATACATTCAAGAAAACTACTGCTAGGCAAATACATTCAAGAAAACAACACAATAAGTACATTTCTACACAACAAAGCTAAAAAAAAAGCTAACAGAAAAGTGAAAATGCATTCAAGAACCTAATATATATTTACCAGATTTAGAAAAGAAGCATGGTCCCAAGCACAAGTTCCATAATCACACTTCTCAGGTGGCCACCAATCCAAAGTAGCACAAATAAAATGCCTGTCTATTCTTCCAATAACACTTTTCCCATCTACAAACACAGTGCCTTGAGGACCTGTTCCATTCACTCTCTCAACCTCTGAGTATCCACAAATGAATCTCATACTTAACAAACAAATCCACACCAACACTCCCTTTTGCATAAACGAACAACCCATTCTTGAAAATATTATGAAAAAAAAAATAAGACAACAAAAAGTTGAGCTAAATATCAAGATCTATATTGAAAGTAAGGAAAAGGGTCACTGTGAAACTCTCCATTGGAGGTTGTTAACAAGAGTTTATAAAGGTAGAGTAAGGGTGACAAGACAAAAAAAGAAAGCTTTATTTCATTATCAGACATTATGGTTCAAGATTGGATCAAGAAATGATTTTTTTATTTTTTATTGTAAAGTTTGAGAAAAGAAATTCTAAAGATACTTGGGATGTGTTTTTGCCTACCTCTTACCTTCTCAGAACCCACTCGTCAAATTGTAGTTATGGTGTTGTTATTCATCTGGCATTCATATGCAATGTCATACTCTTTTTTGTGGCGATTTATGTATTATTATTTAACTTGGTATATTGTTTTAAGAAAAAAAACAATAAAACTTATGATTTAGAATGATCAACAGACATTTACGTAACTATAAATTATTTCATTAAAAGAATAAAAAAATTTAAAATTAAATTATTTTTAATTATAATAAAGTGTTATTTAAAAAAAAAATTAACAAAAACAATAGGTAGGTTTATCTTACGCAACTTTACCTTACATTTCTTGTAGAGGTTGTTTTCAAGGTTCGAACTCGTGAAATCCTGATTACACGACAACAACTTTATCGGTTACTCCAATTTTTTTTTTTCAAAATTAATAAAAATTTGTGTCACATAAAATAAGATAAAAAATATATTTAAGAAACGTAAAAAAATATTAAAGCAATTTAAAAATATATTTTTATGCACTAAGCTCTAGTTGAATTAAAAAATGATTTTTCTATACGTAATCTTACTTTATATTTTTATAAAAAAAATAAATTTATAGAGCTCAAATTTATGAGCTGCTTAATTATATATACCTACAACTTTATTAGTTAGTTTACAAAAATTTGAATGAGAGAATAATGTAAAGATCAAGTTGGTAGTGGGCCTATTTTTGGGGTTCTTTTCTTGAAGAAAGTGAAAAGGAAAGATTGCTCAACTAGTGGGGAAAAGATAACTACCATTGTTTAATTTGCTCTCTAATCAATGTCTATTATTGGGTGAAAATGCTCAAGCTATATTCAAAAATAAGTTGGTTGTTACGGAAAAATGTACTTTACATTTTTGTTAGATAGGTATCCCTTTTGATAGAAGAAAAAAAATTAGTGTGGAGGTGGTTGGGTAACTTTGGTTACATTTGAGTGCAACAAGGTTCATCAGCGAAAAATATATTTTATGATAAAGGTTCATATAAATATAAATTATATATTATTTATTATTAATGTTAATGTGTAAGCAATAAATTTTTTTTACTCTTTTAGTATGATAATGACATAAAATGAGTTTGGATGAAAGAAGTTAGGGTTGTTTAGTACAGATAAGTAGGGATGTTTCATAAAATTATTTTATTCCATCTTTTATATGAAGTAGTAATTCAGATAAAATAATATAGAAATTAGCTAATATATTTTTTATCAAATATGAAATAAAATTAATTTTAAATTTTATATCGAAATTATCATTATCCCATACTTACCAGACAAACCCTTAATTTATATAGCTAATTCCAAGGTGTTTGTAATTGAGGAGTAATAATTGCTGTTTAGTTGTTATTGTATGAAGTGAGAGAGGGCTGGTTCTTTTTTTTTTTTTCAAAAAAGAAATGATGATTATGAATGAATTTGTTTTCTTACGTTTTTTCTAGGCACATATCATGAGATGTTTGAGAATTTGTATAATTAGTAACTTATTTGTGCATGAATGTGGTAGATTCATGATAAAAGACAATTAATTATTAGACTATGATTATTATAAGGATGGTTTGAAATTTCTCTATTCGATTTTATATACAGGCTTTTTAGATGTTTTATTCTTTTTGTTGCTCTACATATATATGAGTAAATGTGAATTTAAAATTTAAAGTTAATTATATATATATATATGAATTTAAAAATATGGATTACTATGATGTAGCGATATTATCATGTTAATATATAATAATAATTAGATTATCAATCATTAATAGTTATCATATTTTATGAATTTCTTAGTCTTGGCAAAAGCTATTTGTTCTAATGCTGAACCATGGAGTTAAATTGGGTGTACAAATTTTTTTAGTTGTGTTAAGTATATTCAAAGTTAAATATATATTCTCATAATTAATAGCTAATATTTAACTTATATACTTCACATAGTATTCCGATAAAAGGATGTGCATATAATGACCACACTTCGCCAAAGGTGGCTCCGCCGCCAAACCTATTGGTTGTGCTCTAGATACGTCATTACCTACATGATGCAAATCCAAATTAACTAGATCAATAATAAACAATATAAATATCAAACGATTAAATAACAATACAAATATTTATTTCTTTCGCCAGAAAAATCACATACAATATAACATAAGATTATTATATATTGGTTTTAATGTATATATAATATATAATGGTGGAAGAGTTTGGTGAACATATGATTTGAACTGAATAAAACCCGACTAGATTTAACAAACCTAAGTATTAAATTCATATTTTTATTTTAATTTAATTTAATTTATTTGACTTAATTCAAATATGAGAATCAAACTAATCGATATTTCAATTCAAAATAATTTGAAGAAAATTATTGTGAAAAAATAATAATCTATTTAGCTGTCCAAATAGTAAGTTAGTAACTAAGACAAATAATTAAAATGAATATAACACAATTTATAAAGGGAATTATTCATTTTTTTAATCTTTACCTAATAAAACTATTTTAAATTCATCTCAGAGAATTATATGCAAATGATAATAGCTAAGGATTGGACCTAATATTTTCTTGAAATTGTATAAACTTCTGGTCCTAGAATTAATTGCTGGTCCACACTGATTTCCATGATGATTGGTTATTTGGACTAGTAGGTTATGCTAATGTGTGACAAATGATGTGAATATTAAATAATATGAATATATTTTAATTAAATTAAAAAAATTATATTATATATATAAACATAATCAGCAATGAATAATTCAAATATCAAATAATTAAAGAACTATATAAGTAACATTTGATCAAATTTCTTTAGCCAAAAATTCATAATATATGTGTGAGTTGAGACTTAGGATGAGAATTTTGTATATTTACACTAATAGATTTAGAATTTTGAATTGTTTTCATTCCTAAGGGTCTTCGATAAAATTTTTGATACGATATAAATTAAAATTTTTTAATTAAGAATGAACGAATAACGATTATTTCAATATAATTTATATTAATGACTAAAAACAAATCTAAGATAACTTTATTGCTATCTTAAATAAGAATCTACAACTTCTAAATAAGTATCCAAAGATACTACAATGGATTAGAACCTTTACTAAATCTAAGGTTTTCTATAGTTTCAAAAAATTATCTTTCTTATTTCACGCAACGAATATATCTTATTAACATATAAATTGTTTTAAAAGAAATTATTAAAATGTTAAATTTTATACTCATTTTTCCAAAGTTCATTCAGTTCAATATTAAAAACTTTAAAGATCAAATTCACTACACATGAATTTCAATTCGCTTTGAAATTTATAATTTATTTTAAAATGAAATTTCTTTTAATTATTGCCGTATGCGGATTATATATATGGTAAAACTGTTTTCTTACTCTATGAATTTATGGATACCTAATACATTTACCTAACAAGATTATTTTATAATTATCTCAAAATATTAAAAGAATAGTAGCTGGGATTGGACCTAATATTCTTTTACAAATTTTGTAAACTTCTAATTTTACTTTTAAATTCTGTTTCTCACGCATTTCAATGTTTATATTTTTATTTTAACTGGAAAGTCAAATTCCTTTCTTTGCATTTAGGTTTTCAGAAAATAAAAAGAGAAAATAGTGACTATTAAATTAAATTGTTAATTTATTTAGTTTAATACAAAATAATTACTACAGATATGTTTTTCTCGGCTGCGAAGCGCCGACTCAAGCTTAGCAATTTGATTATTTTTTGTGTTTCGGTTTGTGTCTTGTTCAATTCTTCTTTTTTTTTTAATTTTTGTTTTTATGTGTATGTATATATTGTATAGTTATGTGTAAGGTGTACAATAGTGTCAAAATATTTTATATAATTTTGTATAACAGTTTAAAGGTATATACAAATATTTTTTTTTACATGTTTATATAAGTTTAACAATTAAAAATTTTATTTTTTTCTTGGCACACGATAGTGTAATTTGCGTACATGCATGATAGAAAAAATGCCTCGAGGAAGACAGAAAAAAAGATTTTTCTTTGAACTGTTTGAAAGTTATCCAACTTGAGTTATGAGAGTGCGAATATTTTATTTTTTTCATTTTCAGGAAGAAAGAAGAGCGGGGATTCACTCCTCTTCTCTAGCAATCACTTCTTTATCATGGAATAGGGATTCAGACTTACAAGAGTACTCCAACTATTACTGAAAATTATTGAAACTCTTCTTGGAAGGAAGTTTTATGTAAAGTAAATATATAAAAATGCATAAACTTGTATATCCATCAGAACTGGGCTATACAAATATAATTGTTTAGGGGGCTATATAATATAATTATTTTCTCTAAATAATCTATTTTTGTGAATTTCCCAAATAAAAAATCTGTTCCAAAATTTCATTACACAAAAAAAAATCATATATACACTGGATAATATAAAAAAAAATTTACACTACTAGTTTAGTTCAATATAGCTGGTTAGGTTCAACTTTTACCAATGTACTGTTTACTTCATTTTAATTTATACAACAATATTTTCCTTCTAATTTTTAGAAATCATTTAACTTTAATTATATATATATATATATATACTATTTATCATCGTTTTGGGTACAATTAAATTTATACCTAAGTCAAAAGCGCGCACTACGATTTTAGTTTTGAATTAGCAATAAAATAATAAATAATGTAAAGAACGTGTGCGCATAAAGTAGACAAACAGATATTAAGAGCAAATCCGAGTGTACCATTACAGGGTCAGTTTTATTAATGTTAAGCCTTGAGCGTCCGAGCTTATTCCTTACATTGAGAAGCTACCGAATAATAATAAGGAAGAAGACTAATGTTTAAAGGCTAAGCTATGGAGCTATTGCTTAAGGAGTAAGGGTGTATCATAGCATGCTCTTTACAATGAAATAGCCGTACCTATTTATAGGATAACTAAAAACTATCATCAACTAAATAATATTTTCTTGACCACGCGTCCTTTAATCGTTGGAAGATGTCATTCCTGACATTGAACATTCGACGCGAAAATAGCACGTGCTACCTAACTCCAACACCCTCTGACGCACCGTTCTTCCTGTCGGCTTTCTGTTCGTTGTCATTATCTTCATCAGTCACAATCGTTTGTATCCTCGGACACCCTTCAACATTTATGATGCCTTTGGTGGTCTCGGGCATTTGAACTATCTTGTTTGCCTTGTTGTTGTGGTGCTGCTTTGGCACCCGACCCATTATCATCCCAACTAGACCAATTTCTAGTTGAGTAACTTTTACTCCATTGGAGTTTAGGAAAAGAGAAAGATTTATTAAATTATTGTGACGAAGTTTCACTGCACATAAAGTTATAAAAAAAAAGACTTTGAAAACTCGAAAGTGATGCTTGGTCATGAGAATTTCAAATACAACTTCGGAATAGTATTTGAAAAAGTAAGAACATGTTTTACTTGTTTTTATTTTTTTCCAACTCCAGCTCCAAAAGTTTAACGTGTTTAAATTGTTTTTCAATAAATTTAACTTGTTTTAAAAAATATGATCAAACACAACTCTAGCTCCCAACTTCAACTTCAACTCTATTTTTTTTTTCATTGCTAAATGCCTATAGGGTCTAAACTACCCTTAGAAATTTATGTGTCTAATAACCTTTCATTAAAAACAAAATAAAAAAATTAAAGGTAAACTATTTTTAAATATAAAAATATACTTATTCTTTTTATGAATAAATTAAAATAAAAAAAATTCACGTAAATTAAGATCGAAAGAAATAATATTTATGGCAAAAATTTACCTATAATTAATTTTAAGCGATCTTTATCTAATTGTGTAAAATTTTTATAATGCATGTATTTTAAAGTTCAGTTTGAGTTAATTTTGTTTGCAATGCATCTCATTAATGTGCTTTTTGATTTCAGTGAACTAATTAATTTTATTAGGCTAATATTGAAGAAAACATTAAATAAGACAAGTAAAAGAATAAATGGCAGCACAGTGTTAATAGTGGCGGAATTAGATTATTAATAAGAGAATTTAAAATATAAAAAAATAAATACATAAATTAATTAAAGAAGATTCAACATTTATTATATTTACATATATAAAAATATAATTTTTTACATAAGAAAATTTAACTGAACCTCCTAACTGTTAAGGGCTTTGCCCTGTACAAGTATTTTGATATTTATAAATAATTTAATTTTTCGTCGGAAAGGATTCAGCTAAACCCCATAAGCAGAAGATGGTTTTGCCCCGTACAAGTATATCACATATACATAAAATTTGATAAAGGATAACATTTGAAAAGGTGTATTATACATAGTCAAAATTCTAATTAATTCAAAACTTAATTACATTCCTACAGATAAAGACATAGACAATTTTAAAATTAATAATTATAGAACAATTACCAAAGTTGATATATGCTTCATACTTTGAACTATGATTGAGTGTGAAATAAGAATATGAAAGTATATAAATATCTTTCTCCAAGGTACAATATATTCTTGTTTTTTTTTTTTTTCTTTTTGTTTTTAGCAAACCCTATAACAAACACTATACTTGCTGTTCATAAGAAGTAGTTGAATCCCCACCAAAGACCAACAACCAAAAAAAACCAACTCCATTGTAGAAGTAGTATACTTTATAGTTTATACTCCTTGAGGACCACAATAACCTTCACTAGGTCAATTAGTATCATTGAAAATTGCCTGTGTTTATGACCAATGTCACATGTCTCATTAAATTTTTTCTTAAGTAACTTAAATTATAATCTTCTTACCTTTTTTGTTTTTTTTTTCATTAGCAAAAATAAACTTAATTCGTTTCGTAGAATCAACTTGAATTCGGGATCGTTATTCAAATCTTAGTGAAACACTAAATTTTTTATCTCATGTTTGCTTTTCGTGAAAAAAAAAAAACCAATTGTGGTAGAGGGTTTCTTCAAACAACAAGGGGCTGAGTCAACTATTCAATCAAATGACATTGAGCATGTTTCCCATCTCTTCTTGAGAAACAAGTGGGTCATTTCTTTGCAAAACTGTGCTCAATTTCATATGTGGCAATTCCGCCAAGATCTCTTCGTTAGTTGAGGGAAGAATCCACCCGAATCGAATTTTTTGAGAAACGTATCGAGAGAGAATTGGATTTGGTTAGACAATGTGTGGTTGGTAAACAAGGATAATGCCGAATCGGAAAAATTAGGTGCTATCATAAAGCTTTGTATCGGCTAAGTTCACGAGTTGGACTCAAACGCGCCGTTTTATAAAAAATAGTTATTTTAATTTATCCGGACTCAAACGCGCCTTTTTATAAAAGCTTTGTATCGGACTCAAACGCACCTTTTTATAAAAAATAGTTATTTTAATTTATTCGTTCATTTATGAAATCTAAAGTATTTTGTATATACTTTTTTCATTTTATCCTTGGTACGAGAGTAAGTATTTGCATTTATTGTGGGACTTTGAAAAACATATAAGGATAAATAAATAAACTATACGTCTAATAATTGATTTTTTTAATGAATGTTCCAAGTCTATAATAAATACGAAACCGAGGGAATAGTCAAATCTTTCAATAATGGTGTTGTTTATTTTAATATATTTAATTGCTATAGCAAAATATTATTATAAAGAAGTAAAGAACATATATATAAAATAATATAACACAATGAAATATAATTGTCACACTGAAATCTTATTATAGAGAGTGAACATTATAGAAAAAAATTGATTATAGCATTTTTAGATCCGTAATTATTGTTAAATTATAATTTTAATCTTTGTAATATTTGATTAAATCTGTCCTAAACTTCAATTAAATACTGAAATATGTATCTTTTATTCCTTTGTTTTTTAAAATTCACAAATTTATCATAATTATTAATTGTTATATTGGTTAACAACTCATGTATTATGATATCCTTTATTAGGTTAAACTAGTATCCATTGTTTTTGACCAATTTCACATGTCTCAATAAATTTTTCTAAAGCAACTTAAATCACAATTTTGTTATCATGTTATCTTTTTCTCATTTAAAGTTATGGGAATAATACTTTTAATCTCTTAATCATTGATATATTATGATTTTACTTTATGTAATATTTGATTAAATATATTTATCTTTAAGCAATTTTTAAAAGTGCTCCTTATTTACAGAGTGATCATAATTACTAATCATTCCACACTATTTATGTCAAGCATTCAAAACATGCCATGAGTGACACTCACACTTAATCTTACCGATGAGCGAATCAACAAATCTAAATCACAATATATATTAATTTTTCAATTTATACAATACGATAATATTGCAGAAATTCAAATCCAATATAAGTAAAAAATGTTCACTAGAGTCTATCACACCTTATTCTCAAAACCTGAAAGTCATTACATCAAGGACATCTAATTTCCAAAATATCAAGTCCGAGAAAATATCAAAAGACCAAAATAAGTAAATAAAATGATCTGCGTCTGAAAACTAAGGACATCATGCTATGACTGGTAGAATCCATTGCAGGCTGAAAGGTATAACTCACCCTGGAATCTGATGTGCAGAAGACTGGCTAGAGCTGAGGGCGATTCTGAGCCGATGGAACACTTGTTGCACTCCACAAAAGAAAAACAAAGAAACATACAGGTAAGGGTCAGTACATGGTAACATGTGCTGAGTAGGTATCACCGACCAACTCAAAATAGAAACTAATATGTATAAAGTAATAACGGAAATCAACTATAGCACTTAGAAGCTGACAAGCAACAAGTAACGGGTACAAGTAACAACAACAATGAAACAAGTACATAATAAGTTAAGAATATCAAGAACTCCATGAGAGCTTAGGCCTCCACACCAAACTCTAGGCCTCCACAT
>JBDJHY010249681.1:0-10689 GCA_039654485.1 Withania somnifera
TTGAAATAAATCATAACCGCACAGCAGAAAATGACAAAGAAGCTTGATGAAGGGTTTTCTTTTGTTTCCAACATAGTAAGGAAACTTCAAAGGAGAATTGATGCTCTGCATCATGAACTGATGCAGATGGTCACTACTGGAACAGTCACCTTTAGTTCTCCAATTTTAGCCTAAAAGGAAGAAGAGCTAAAAAATCTAAAAAATCAGCTCCATGTACTCCAGACCCAAAAACAATACACTGGTTATTATGATGCTCCTACATTCTCTTCTTATTTATCACCCTTGCCAACCTACCCTCAGCCTTTTTCCCCTTTCTCATCATTTGATCACACCCCTTTCAACAGTGCTGCATTTTTACCCATGAAACCTTATGATTCCCCACAATCTTAAAAAAGAAAGTCGAATGAATCCCCATTAAAATATTTTGAGTTAAAAGACTCTTCTTCTAGTAAATCATCCCAGCCAACTTCATAATTTATGGTTTAAAGTCTAATATTGACCATTTTAACCAAAATGGAAAATCTACTTGTGCCTTCTGAAAACTCAGCAACAGTTGACCAACTAAAATCCACAAAAAAATAATATCTTTATGGAAACAATATGAAGAAGATTCTGAAACTGAAAGCCTGTCCCTTGATGTTCTCATGGCAGATCCTCCTATGGAGGAACCCACAATTGAAGATAAAACACAATATACTGAGGGATATAGTGGATTAGAACAACCTCGCTTGTTCATTAATGATCCTGCAAAAGGATTCTCGTTTGATAATATCTCTCCGTCTAACTGGAGAGATAAAATCTATGAGATGCATGCCTGGTGTACAGCTGAACTGCTTCAGCCTAATGCAACTATGCCTTCAGTAGAATATAAGTTTGTAGCCAAGTTTCATGGAAGGTTACGCCAATGGTGGATTGCTCTTGGAGGATACAGATAGATGACAATTAAACAAAGCCCTTTATCTGGCATTTGAACAGTTCTATGTTCATGCTTAAGTTCGAATCCTATGAACTTCAACTTAATTCTAATTTATTAAATCCCTAACCAAATTATATTGTAAGCTTTGGAAGTGATTAGAGTTTATAAACAACTCATAGAACTAAAGTTGAGTTCAAGACCCTTCATAATTTGCTCATTTTAAGGTTTATTCGTACATAAGTCAACTATAATCAACTATATATCCCTATTAATAATAACTATGATGACCCATGACCTATCCATGGAAAGCTCTTGGAGTTTAAAATCCAAAAAAATAAACCGTGTATCATTTGAAGCTCGGAGTAGCAAGATATGCCCATTTTATTAAAATGACAGTGTAGTGGACCTACTAGAATGCGGACTGCACACTGAATTGTGCAACCACACAATTCAATATGCGGCCGCACAATAGAAACAGTGTTCCTAGAAGTCACTGAGTTATTATGCGGCTCAATGTGTAGCCCGCATACCAAATTTTGGGTCCACACAATTTAATATACTGCCACACAACACGAAAATAAATACAAAAATTTGACGAAAATCTCATGGGACTTTATGGATTTTCCTTTCAATTTTTCCTACTTTACTATGATGTTTTGACACTTTCTAAGTGTGTAACTTTAATCGGTAAATGGTGAAACACCTAATTTAACCTTAATCCATTACACTTGAACCATCAAAAGATTACCCTAATTCTTATTCTCCCCAAATAACCAACCAAGAAAAAAAAAGAAGGCTTCTTTTCTCTCAAGACAAGCTTCTAGCATTCATCAGTTTGCTAATGAATTCAAGCTTCTTCTTCAATTTCTTCAAGTTTTCTAAGTTCGAGGTAAGTGGGATCATCAATAAGGGCTTCCTTTTGCCCTTATGCCCAATAACCCTATTGGATTTTTGCATTTAAAGTATTGATTTTTCTCTCAATATAATTGTCCACTATTTTACATTATATTTTAGGGTTAATACTTATGATTATAGTCAAGTTTTATTGCATTTAATCTTTTATGAAAATATGATTTAATTGAACTATTTTTGGTCAATTTGACCAGGAATTTGAAAGTGTAATAAAATATTTGCAAGGGCATTTGATCAATTATTGAATATGTGATTTTATTGAGTAATTACTATTGAAATTTTACAAGTTTGGATTGATGATGATATAAAGCTAAGAATAATGCCTTGACATGGAACATTTTTGGGAAACTAGATATGAATATTTCCCATTGAGGCTTGGACATGAGAAGTATTACCCATTGAGGTTGGACATGATAATATTGAGCAATGTTTTCAAGGATATTAATTTAATCAATCTGTTTAGGAGTAATATATTTGGGAGTAGTATTAGCACTGAGGGACTAAGTCCCAAACTATATTTCCAGCATAGGATTGATATATTACAAGGCTAAATTTACCTGCCTGTCATGCTAATTTCTAGTTAGATCTACTAAGCACACTATATGATACTAGCTCGTGGTGAGGCGATGTATACCTCTCAACAAGGGTATGCTAGATTCCACATTCTACTCATGTGGTCTTATATATCAGTTATAGAACCTCTCACACCGATATTTGAACTTGATATATTTTAATTTGAGTCATTTACTACATTGATTTCACTATTGACATTTCCATGGATTTGGACATGGATTTATGGGCATTATTACTGATCATGCATTGCATAGCTATTCATGATTCAGTCACTTGATAGGGTTACTTAATTACTTTGAGAATGTTGCATTTACCTATTATTTCTTACCTTTTTCTCTTACTCAATAATTCCAGTACTGACCATTATTTTGCACTACATGGCCTTCATCCATGTAGGTTCAGATGAACTTCCATCTGCTCCTAGTTACTGAGCTTATATTTTGAGATTTTGAGACAGTGGTGAGTTCCCATGTTCTAGGAGCTGGAATCATCTTTTAAGTTTGTATTTTCCTAGATATCGATATTAGACTTAATACTATTTTGATTTGTTTTAATTCGAGTTTAAGGTTAGCTTGGAACTTGTCCATAGCATCCTAGAGCTATCTTTACTTAGTGGTGTTCAGAAAAATGTGTTAGAATTGATATTGAGTAATTCTTTATTTTGTTATTGTCTTTTATTGACTATTCGCAACCCACAATGAAAAAGCTCCCCGGGAGAACTAAAGTGCAACTTTGATCAGATGCCGGTATCAAATCCCACCGCTAAGATGTCCAGCAGATTCAATGGTTACGATATTGATATTACTTAGTTATGCTTCCGCTTACGAGTGTGTATTAGAGAATGATTTATACAAGAGGGTTTATTAGAAGCTATTGGGGCAATCCAATAGTGGAGGATGTCTTGTTGCCTAGGGTTTGACTCTGGGGAGTTACAAGCTTGGTATCAGAGCACTAGGTTGAATGTGTTCTAGGATATCTGAAAGCCAGCGTAAGGTAGAGTCTTTGTTATGGGTAATAATGGCCACATACTTATAACTTAAAGTCTACTAAGCATTTAGGAAAAGCTTTCTTTGTTCATGTCTTATTTCATGAACTTCTATAATTTTCTATCTAACTCGTGCATGCGCATTTCAAATCATGCCGATCAAACTGTCAAGCCAATCAAGCTCCACCTACAACTGCACATGTTCCTCCTCTACAGCCTAGCAGAGATGTTACTAATGAGGAGCTAAGGAGTATGATACACATAGCGGCTCAGATAGTGACGGTGATGGATCAGACTCACCATGCAGTTCCCACACCAGTTGTTCAGGGTGTTCATGATGCTAGGTCATCAAGGATCAAAGAGTTCCTTACGATACCTCCCAGTTTCATTGGTTTTAAGGTGGAAGAGGATCCAAAGAAGTTCCTTGAGGAAGTAAATAGGGTTTGTGATATTATGAGGTTGGTTGATGTGGAAAAAGTTAATTCATGCTTGAATCAACTTAAGGATATTGCTAGAGACCGGTCCGAGCAGTGGAAGAAGAATAGGCCTGATGGTGCAGCTCCTCCTACTTGGTATTTATTTCTCCAGTAGGTGTAGAATGGCTACTTGGTATTCACTATCTAGTAGGTGAGACCATTCTATCCAAAAGAGTTTATCGTAATTGCTCTGTTTCATTCTATGATAAAATCTTCCCTATTGATTTAGTCGAATTAGCTATGGTGGATTTTGATGTCATTCTTGGCATGGATTGGCTCTATTCTTTCCATGCCACCTTGGATCATAGAACTAGAGTTGTCCAATTCTAAGTTCCTAATGAGTCCACTCTCAAATGGAAAGGTAGTGTCATTGTTCCTAAGGGTAAGTTCATGTTATATTTGAATGCTAGAATGATGATTTCCAAGGGATGTATTTATCATTTGGTTCGGGTCAAGGATTTTGAGTCTGAAATTGCTGACAGTCATTCTGTGCCATTTGTTAGAGATTTTGTAGATGTTTTCCTTGAGAATCTACCTGGAGTTCCTCGTGACAGAGAGATAGACTTTAGGATAGATCTCATTCCTGGTACTCAGCCTATCTCCATTCCTCCATATAGAATGACACCTGATGAACTTAAAGAACTTAAGGATCAATTAGCCAATCTTTTAGACAAGGGGTTTATCCACCCTAGTGTGTCTCCATGAGGCGCCCCTATCTTATTCGTGTGAAAGAAAGATGGAACACTCAGAATGTGCATTGACTATCACCAATTGAACAAAGTAACAATCAAGAATAGATATCCTCTTCCTAGGTTTTATGACTTGTTCAATCAATTGCAAGGTGCTAGTCATTCCTCAAAAATTTACCTTCATTCAAGCTACCATCAACTTAAGGTTAGGGAGTCATATTTTCCTAAGACAACTTTTAGATCACGTTATGGCCACTTTGAGTTTGTTGTCATGTCATTTAGCTTAATTAATGCTCCCATAGCCTTCATGGATCTCATGAACACAGTTTTCAAGCAATGCTTAGACCTGTATGTGATAGTCATCATTGATGATATTCTGGTATATTCCAAAAGTGATAAAGATCATGAAAATAATTTCAAAATTGTCCTCCAAAATATTCGTGACCGTAAGCTCTCTGCCAAATTCTCCAAGTGTGAATTTTGGCTAAGATGATTTGCATTCTTGGGTCATATCATTTCTACTGAGGTTATTCATATTGACTCCCATAAAGTAGAAGTGGTTCGAAATTCTCCCAAACCCACTTTTCCTTTTGATATTCATAATTTCCTTGGTTTAGCCTGTTACTACCACAGATTTGTTCAGGGCTTCTCTTCCATAGCTTCTCCCTTGACTAAGTTGACTAAGAAAAAAGTAAAAGTTGAATTGTCAGGTAAGTGTGAAGAAAGTTTCCAATGGTTGAAAATTTTTCTAACCACAACCTCAATCCTTACCTTGCCAGATGGTTCTAAGGGTTTTGTTATTTATTTTCATGCTTCGAGGGTTGGTTTGGGTTATGTATTGATACATCATGGTCGTGTTGTTGCTTATACTTCTGGACAACTTAAGGTCCATGAGAGGAACTACCCCACGCATGACCTTGAGTTAGTTGTTGTTGTCTTTTCTTTAAAAATCTAGAAACACTATTTGTATGGTGTGCGTATTGATGTGTTTACTAATCATAAGAGCTTGCAATATGTGTTTGACAAAAAGGATTTGAATATTCTTCATAGAACGTGGTCAGAGTTGTTGAAGGATTATGATATATCGGTTATGTACCACGCGAGCAAGGCCAACATAGTGGCAGATGCTCTTAGTAGATTATCCATGGGTAGTGTTGCTCATATCGATAAGGAAAAGAGGGAGTTAGCTAGGGAAGTGCATAGGTTTTCTAGCCTCGGTGTTAGGTTGGTTGATGATGATGATGGTAGTACGTTGGTTTTGAATGCTTCCATGCCTTCCCTAGTGGTTGTGATGAAAGTGAAGCACGATAGAGACCCATTCTTCCTTAAGTTAAAGAGTAGAGATGATTTAGGTAGATATAAAGATGGAGTTTACTCCAAAGGGTGGATGGTGTGCTTAGATTTCAGGGTAGATTATGCATTCTGAATGTTGATTAGTTAAGAAAAATAATTTTGGTAGAATTTCATAACTCTCGGTACTCTATTCATCCAGGTGCTACTAAGATGTATAGAGATTTAAAAGAAGCGTATTAGTGGGAAGGAATGGAGGGAGACATAGCTGAGTTTGTAGCTAGGTTCCCTAATTGCCAACAAGTGAAGGATGAGCATAGAAAGACCGCAACATGCGGAGATTTGAAATAACTGCTTGGAAATAGGAAGTGATAAATATGTATTTTGTTACTGGTTTGCCTAAAACCAAGGGTCAACATGATTCGATATCGGTGATTATAAAAAGGTTGACTAAATCAGCCTATTTCTTGCATGTACAGACTGGTTAATCTGCTGAGGAGTATAGTAGGCTGTATCTTTGTGAGATCGTTTATTTGGATGGGATGACCTTGTCCATCATTTCAAATAGGGGTACTTAGTTCAGCACATTTCTGGAAGTCTTTTCAGAAAGGATTGGGATCTCAAGTTCATCTTAGCACTGGTTTCCACCCGCAGACAGATGACCAGGCAGAGTAGACTATTCATACCTTGGAAGATATGCTCAGGGCTTGTGCCCTTTGAATTTAAATTCAGTTGGGTGGAACATTTTCCATTGATAGAGTTTTTATATAATAATAGTTTTCATGCTAGCATTCAGATGGCTCAATTTAAGGCTCTATATGGGAGGAGATGTAGATCTCCCATTGGTTGGTTCGAGGTTGGTGATAATGCCTCGTTAGAGCCTGCCACAATGGTTGAGTCTACTGAGAAAGTCCAACTGATTAGGGAGATATTAAAGACTGCCCAGAGTAGGCAAAAGTCTTATGATAATGTGATAAAGAGAGTTAAAATTTCAGGTGGGGGATTGGGTTTTCTTAAAGGTGTCTCCAATGAAGGGAGTCATGAGATTTGGTAAGAAGGGAAAGCTCATCCCCCATTTTATTGGCCCATATCATATTTTGAATAGGGTTGGTAATGTCACTTATAATCTTGATCTTCCACTAAAGTTAGAGTCGGTTCATCCATTTTTTATATCTCTATATTGAGAAGGTATTTGTCAGATCCTTTGTTAATTGTACTGTGGACAACATCAGAGTCAAGGACACCGTGACTTATGAAGAAGTCCTAGTTCAAATTCTAAACAAATAGGTTCGCAAGCTCATAAACAATGAGATAGTCTCATTCAAAGTTCTTTGGCGAAATTAGTTTGCTGAGAGTTCCGCATGGAAAGTTGAAGCGGATATGATGTAAAAGAACTCTCATTTATTTTCCTCCTAGTTCCACTTTAATCTAAATTAATAGCCTCTTATTCAAGATTTTATTCCATATGTCAGTCACATACAGCATTCAACATGTAGTCCATGGAATTACATGAGTCCTTATGTAATTACTTGTCCATTTTTAGTGTGGTCACGACCTATGGGTTCAAAAGAATTCAGATGAATTTAGATCAGTTGAAATATGGGTAAAGTCACACCTCATGGTTTATTTAAGTCAATCAAGTTCCCAACGCATTTAGTGAGAAACCTACGTTATCCGCTGATTACTAGCCCAAGTCCTTCATCCTCCCAAAGGGGAAGATAATGTAACACCCCAAAAAATTATCTAGCATTTGAACCGTTCTATACTCATGCTTAAGTTTGAATCCTATGAACTTCAAATTAATTATAAATTATTAAATCCCTACCTAAGTATATTATAAGCGTTGGAGTGATTAAAGTTCATAAACAACTCATAGAACCAAAGTTGAGTTCAAAACCCTTCATAATATACTCATAGGTCAACTTTAATTGACTATATATCCTAATATATAATGAATATGATAACCCATAACCTATCCACTGAACGTTCTTTGAGTCTATAATCCAACGAAATAAACCGCGTGTCATTTGGAGCTCGGAGTAGGAAGATCTGCCCATTTTAGTAACATGATGCAGTGTAATAGACCTACTGGAATAATATGCAGACCGCATAATAGCAACAGTGGTCCTGGAAGTCACTGGTTTTTTATCCGGCTCAATGTGGGTCCCGCATACCAAATTGTGCACCCACACAATTCAATATGTGGCCACATAATGCGAAAACAAATACAAAAAATTGATGAAAATCTCAGGGGCTTTTATGGTTTTTTGTGTCAATTTTTCCTACTTTGCTATGACGTTTTGATACTTTCTAAGTGCATAACTCTAATCAGTAACTGGTGAAACACCTAATTTAACCTTAACCCATTACACTTGATCCATCAAAACATTACCCCAATTCTCATTCTCCCCAAATAACCAACCAAGAAAAAAAAGAGAAGGCTTCTTTTCTATCAAGCCAAGCTATCTAGGGTTCATCAAGTTGCTAAGGAATTCAGGATTCTTCTTCGATTTTCTTCAAGTTTTCTACGTTCCACGAAAGAGGGATCATAAATAAGGGTGTCCTTTCACCCTTATTCCCAATAACCCTATTTGGATTTTTGCATTTAAAGTATTGATTTTTCTCTCAATAATTGTCCACCGTTTTATATTATATTTTGGGACTGTTATTTATGATTATTGTCAAGTTTTATTGCATATAATATTTTGTGAAAATATGATTATATTGAACCATTATTTGGTCAATTTGACAAGGAATTTGAAAGTATAATGAAATATTTGCAAGGGCATCTGATCAATTATTGAATACGTGATTTTATCGAGTCATTTCTACTGAAATTTTACAAGTTTGACTTAATGATGATATAAAGCTAAGATTAATGCCTTGACATAGAAATGTTTTGAGAAATTTGATATAAATATATCTTATTGAGGCTTGGACATGAGAATTATCGCTTACTGAGGCTGGACATGAGAATATTAAGCAGTGTTTGCAAGGATATTGATTTAATCAATTGATTTAGGAACAATATATCAGGGAGTAGTATTAGCACCAAGGGACTAAGTCCCAAACTATGTTTCTAGTATAGGATTGATATATTACAAGGCTAAATTTACCTGCCTGTCTTATTAATTTCTAGTTAGATCCACTAGGCATAGTATACAATACTACCTCGTGGCGGGGCGATGTATACCTCTCAGCAAGGGTATGCTAGATTCCATATTCTACTCATGTGGTCTTATATGTCGGTTATAGAACCTCTGACACTGATATTTGAACTTGATATATTTTAATTTGAGTCATTTATTACTAGGGCTGGGTACAGTTTTTTGGTTTGATTTTTTAAATTTTGATTCATTTTTTGGTTTTCGATTTTGTGAAACTAATAAATGAACCTAAACCGAAATAAATTGAGTTTGGTTCGATTTTTACGATTTTGGTTTGGTTTTTTAGTTTGGGCCTTGAAGTGAAGATTTGAAAATTGGAAATACCTAAATGGACTTGGGTAGTTGGGTTGAATTGGTAAAATTATTTGGGCCGGGGTAAGTTGTGTATCATGATAGTTGAAACTTGAAAGTGGTATAATTAAGTAAGATTAATGAGATTGGGTCAGGGTAAGTTATGTATTAATGGGCCCAATTATATAAGAAAGTTGTGACAAATTGACAATATAACATACAAACCTAATAAAATTCGATTTTCAGTTAATCGAATTTATCTATTCAAAAAACCAAAATCGAAAACCAAAAAAATTTAGAATTAAAAACCAAACCCGCCCGAAATAACTGACTAACCGAAACCAAAATTTAAAAAAATTTGGTTTAGTTTGTTTTTTCTATTTCAACCAAATTGTGCCCACCCTATTTACTACATTGATTTCACTATGAAATTTCCATGGATTTGGACATGGATTTATAGGCATTATTACTGATCATGCATTGCATAGCCATTCATGATTTAGTTACTTGATATGGTTACTTAATTACTTTGAGCATGTTGCATTTACCTTCTATTTCTTACCTTTTTCACTTAATTAGTAATTCCAGTACTAACTGCTATTTTGCGCTACATGGCCTTCGTCTATGTAGGTTCAGGTGACCTTCCATCCGCTCCTGGTTACTGAGCTTACATTCTGAGATTTTGAGACAGTGGTGAACTCCATGTTTCGGGAACTGAAGTCATCTTTTGAGTTGTTATTTTCCTTGATACCGATATTAGACTTAATACTATTTCGATTTGTCTTAATTCGACTCTAAGGTTATCTTGTAACTTGTTTATAGTATCCTAGAGCTATCTTTACGTAGTGGCTTTCGGAAAAATATGTTAGAATTTATATTGATTTATCCTTTATTTTGTTATTGTCTTTTATTGACTACGTGAGATGGTCCTACCATAGTTACGATGTTGATTTTACTTAGTTATGATTTCTCTTACGAGTGTATATTAGAGCATGATTTATCTAGGAGGGTTCATCTAAAGATATTGGGGCAACCCAATAATGAAGGATGCCCTGTGGTGCCTAGGAGGTAACTCTGGGGTGTTACAGCTAGTCTCCATCGACTTGTCGTGTCTTGAAAGTAAATAATACATGCTGAAGTGGATCTTTCGGCAAAATTGAAAATGATTATTAGTAATAAAGAAATTCAAAATAGAGAGATAGGGTCCTTTATTATTTTTGTAGATGTTATCCTTTTTTTTACTTGCTATGGATAAATTATAACCCATTTCTCAAAGTTTTAAAAAGTTTATATTGTGCAGCATCTATTTTGGAGTATTTGTTGTTGTAATAGAGTTCTCACTTAGCTTGAAAGTGAATAGAGTTCTCACTTAGCTAGGAAAGTGATTGTG
>JBDJHY010249712.1:0-10140 GCA_039654485.1 Withania somnifera
CTCCTTAATATTTTATCTAATTGAGCAAAATTTTGTACCTATTCTCCTATCATCGTACTGTATATTACCCTTTGAGTGTTTTAAATGAGACTCTGGACCGTATTTTTGTAGGGGATGGTAATAACTTAGTTGTTTGAGTTTAGTAGCTATCCCCTAGTTTTAGATGGTGGATTTGAGGCCGTCTAGTCTGCTATATTATTTGTGTATTGCGAGCATGCATTGAGTTTGGACTGTGTATAGCCAAATGATCTTAGGCATATTAAAATGACTTAAATCCATTTAAAGTCCCATGTTTAACTTGGTTTTGAGATCAATTACGTGCTTTATGAGTATCTTATTACTAAATATATGTATAATATTACTAACCCATATGATTAGCCTATTTCAAGTAATTTGGAGCCTTAAGGATTGTAGATCAAGCGGATGTGGAAGCCAGAATGAGCAGGGAGGAGTTGTAGAAAATTTGGCCCTATCACGATAGGGATCACGACGTGATGGCTAGCCCATCAAGATTGAGATCACGTTGTGATCCCTTATTTAGCAAGGCTCGAATTATTGCCAACATGCAAATTAAGTTAGGGAAAATTTGTTTTCTGCTTGGGCGACTATATAACCCATAATGAGACATTTTTGGAAGGAGTGCAACACTTGGGGAGAGAAAACAACAAGTGAAGAAGATACTCAAACAACTAGGGTTACTTCTATTGTCTTGTATGTTCATGTTAAATATGTTATTTTGTGAATTTAGTATGGCTATTCTTGGCTACAAACCCTTATTCTGGGGTGATGGCTAGCACATGATGTATGATGTTGGTTTAACATAGACGGTTGATTATTTCTCATGATTAATTATTCTTACACTTCGGTATTAATATGTTCTAATTGATTGGCCACTGTTAGAAAAAATCTATAACTCTAAAAGGGCACTAATTTGGGAATCCAACGAGCAGAATGGGAGTGTAAGGAGTGTGATTATATTTGTTGAATCTAAAATTAGAATAATGAACATGATTTACAATTAAGACATGATCTTCTAATTAGTTGACTCACTTGGTTAAATAGGGAATATCTTTAATACGTTTATATTAAATCATTATAACGCAAGTCAATCAAAGTAGTTGTGGGGATTATATAAATAGTGATTAGAGGACTACAAAATTCCTAATGCATAACTTCAACCCTGGAATCAACAATTAGAGAATAATGAATTTTATGGAAGATTGAGATTATATATGAATGTGTGGAATGCGATAACCCTGGAATGTTTGTTTATATTGACAACACTTGTTGTTTCTTCCCAAGTCTCATTTAATTTCTTAGTTAAAGATAGAATAGTATAAAATCCAAATTCTTCTATTGTGGCATACACTTGCATAAATATTGAAATAATTCATAATACCAAGTCCCTAAGGGTTCGTTATTTGTCTCATAAGAGCTACTATATTACTTGTGAGACGATGTACACTTCCGTGTGTGCTTAAAATCTAATAAGTTTTTGGCGCCATTTCTGGGGATTTGGCAATTAGCCAGTTTTTGATTCTTGTAAGATATTTTATATTGTGCAATTGTTAATGTCTTGATCTTAGCAATTTCATTTTTTTAGGCATTGATTACTGTTAATCTGGCACAGAACAGAAACTTGGTGGAACCCTTTCAGGAACTAGAACATTTCTTACATCAACAACGAAGGAACGAGGCATTCTTTTATCCAGTTCCACAAGTTACGTTGGATCATCCAACAATCGTATTGCCTGCCGTAATAGATTCTTCAAGAATAATCTGTCAGGTGGATATTCCAAGGGCCACAAATTCTATCTCCACTATACAAAAACTCGCACCTACAGGTAGATTTGAGCTAAAGTAGAACATGGTGCAACTTTTACAAACTAGAGGGTAGCTCAATGGTCTCGCTCATGAGGATCCACAGAAACACATTTAGAACATCTTTGAGATCAATGATACTTACATTCCAGAGGGAGTTTCACCAGATTATATGAGACGCACTCTATTTCCATTCTCCTTGCTTGGTGATGCAAAGCAGTTGCTAGCCGCAGAGCTACCGAAATCTATTTTCACATAGGAGGATTTAGAAAGAAAGTTCTTGATTCATTTCTTTTCATCCGGGAAGGCAGTAAGACCAAGGAGTGAAATCCTGAGTTTTAGACAGAATTCGGGTGAAATTCTCTACCAAGCTTCGGAGAGGTTTAAGGCATTGCTCAGAAATTATCCTCATCATCAACAATCCAATGAAGTATTGCTACATACCTTTATAGAGGCACTAGAACCTAACTCTAAAATATTACTAGATTCAACAGAAAAGGAACAGGACTTGGAACGAACATATGATGAGATGTACACTTTATTGAATAGGATTGCCACAAGTAATCTGGATTGGAATAGAGATGTATCAAGAGCTAATGTTAAGAAGAATACCATAGGGGTTATGGAATTAGATGCTTTTATAGCTTTGTCAACACAGATTTCATCCCTTCAAAACACGTTTGCATAAGCTTTCGAAAAGGAACAACAGTAGACTGTAGTGAATATAGTCCAATCTCAGGTCGTGAATTGGTGTGAGGCATGTAGGGGAGGCGATCATACATTTGATGTATGCGGGGCCAATCCTGATTCAATTAACTTTGAGGAAAATGAACAGAGAAGTGCAGGACAATAATACTATACAAATACTTACTACTCAAGCTGAAAAAATCACCCAAACTTCTCTTGGGATGGAAATTTGAATCAACCACATCAATAGGGTCCAAGTCAGTACAGAAACAATAAGTCAAATCAGCAGGGACCCAAATTCACTCAATATAATTATGTTACTTTTCAGAATATGCAGCCTGGTAACAGTACAGAAGTGATGGTTAAAAAGTTATTAGAAGGGTAGACACGTGATAGTGAGAGACTAGCAAGGCTTGAAGTAGACTTGAAAAATCAACAAATGGCTACACAGCAATTGGAGAGGCAAATGAGGAAAATGGTTGTGTCATAAAATACAAAGCCCAAAGGGGGTCTTCCAAGCAACACAAATCAAAACCCAAGACAAGTACATGCAGTCACAATGAGAAGCGTGTTGCAGTTGCATGAGTTAGTGCCTCAAAAGGCAAGTCAATTAAGCAAAGAAACAAAAAGAAACAATGATAATGTAGACAGTGGCAAGGAAAAAGACACTAAGTCTAGGGGTGCAACAGCTGTTGTAAGACCTCGACCACCATTTCCTCAATGATTGATAAAACAAAAAGAAGAAGAGGGATTCCAAAAGCATAAAGAATTGTTGGGGCAAGTTCATATTAGATTTCCTTTTATTGATGTATTGCAGGGAATTCACAAGTATGCTAAGTATGTGAAAGACATCTGGCTAACAAAGTTTGTTTTCACTGAGCATGCCACAATGGCTTTTACTTAAGAGTGCATATCACACATTTAAAATAGACTACCCATGAAGTAAAAAGATCCGGGAAATTTCACTATTTAGATTACATTGGTCAGGATCTTGATGTTAGAGGGTTATGTGATTTTGGTACAAGTATAAATCTCATGCCAATATGTTATTTCAAGTAAATGGGATTGTACAATGCAAGACCCACCACAATCATTCTATAGTTAGCTAATCAACCTTTGGTTATACCTCTTGGCTTAGTGGAGGACGTGCTGGTACAAGTGGGATTGTTGATCTTTCTAATAGAATTTATTATTCTTAATAGTGAGCCATATCCGAAAGTCCCATTTATTTTGGGCTGTCTATTTTGGTCCACTGGTCGTGTATTGATTAATGAGGTTGTAGGAACTCACTATGAGGGCACATGATAAAGTAGAAGTGTTTGATGTTTAAAAAGCCCTAAAGCTACCTGAAATATATGATGAGTTATCGATAATCATAGTGTTTGACTCAGATAATGCCAGTTGTTGGTGATCCACTAATAAGGGAAATTAGGGGTCAAGAAACTGAAAGATATATTAAAGCCTACAAGATGATCCAGATATTAAATGTTGCTAGCGTTTATACAAAGAAAAGAGAGTATGAGCCACTAAATAGGCAACTTGAGTTTTCTCTAAATCCATCAGTTGAAGAAGCTCTAAAGTTGGAGTTAAAATTCTTGCCCATCCATCTGAAGTATGTTTTCTTGGGCGAAGATAAGACTCTACCAGTTATACTTGCTGTCGAATTGTCTGAGGCATAAGTTTTTGAAGCTTTGGAAGTGTTGAAGAAAAGAAAACAGGCGATTGGATGGCGCACATATCTTATTTCTAGGGCATTAACCCTGAATTTTGTATGCACAAATTTCTGATGGAGGATAACTATAAACCAAAGGTACAACAAGAGTAGAGACTGAATCACCAGTAAAAGAGGTCGTGAAGAAAGAAGTGATCAAATGGCTAGATATAGGAATTGTTTTCCCTATATCCGATAGTAAATGGGTAAGTCTAGTGCAGTGCATCCCCCAAAAGAGAGCCATGACTATGGTGACCAATGGCAAAGATGAGCTAATGTGTACTCATACATTCATTGGGTGGAGAATTTTTATAGACTATCATAAGATTAATGGGGCAACTCGCAAGGATTATCATCGAATTCCCTTCATGGATCAGATGCTTGATAAACTTGAGAGCCAAGATTATTTTTGCTTCTTAGATGGTAACTCGGGTTATAGTTAAATATCCATAACTCCTAAAGATTAGAAGAAGACCATTTTTACATGCCCATTTGGTACTTATGCTTTCCATTGCATGTCGTTTGAGTTGTGTAATTCACCTGCTACCTTCTAACAGTGCATGATGGCCATATTTAGTGATATGGTGGATGATTTCATTGAAATCTTTATGGATGATTTTTTAGTTTATGGGAACTCTTTTGATATGTGTTTACAGAATTTGGATAAAGTCTTAGCAAGATATGAAGAAACACACTTGATGCTTAATTTGGAGAAGTGTCACTTCTTGGTGAAACAAGGCATCGTCCTTAGTCACCAGGTGTCCAAGGTTTGTTTAGAAGTTGAAAAGGCCAAGGCTGATATGATTTTGGAGTTACCACACCTGTCACAGTGCGAGGGATAAGGAGTTTTCATGGGCATGCCAGGTTCTATAGGAGATTCATCCATGAATTCTCAAAGATCTCTCAACCATTGGGTAGATTTTTCAAAAAAAGATGCAAAATTTGAATTTTCTGCTAAATGTTTGAAAGCCTTTAACCATCTGAAGAAGACTTTGATTGAGGCTCCTATACTTGTTGCTCCCAACTGGGATTTTCCTTTTGAATTGATGTGCAATGTGAGTTATACTGTTGTAGGAGTAGTACTGGGATAGAAGAAGGATCAGATCTTCCACTCCATATAGGAAGGATAAGATCTTCCACTCTATATAGGAAGGATAAGATCTTCTGCTCCATATATTATGCTAGAAAGTCTTTGGATGTTGCTCAAGTTAACTATACTATCATTGGGAAGGAGATGCTAGCATTGGTTTATGCAGTTGACAAAATTAGGGCCTACCTAGTAGGAACTAAATTTATAATGTATACCGATTATCAAGTGATTCAGTATTTTTTGAATAAGAAGGATGAAAAACCTCGGTTGATTAGGTGGATCCCGCTGCTTTAAGAATTTGGTCTAAGATTTACGATCGTAAAGGTTGTGAAAATCAGGTAGCTGATCACTTGTCTCGGTTGGAGAATCATGCACATATTATGGAGCAAAGGTAAATTAGAGAAGAATTACCTGATGAAAAACTGATGAACTTATCAATACAATAGTTTCTATGGTACACGGATATAGTAATTGTATTTGTGAGTGGGGTTTTTCCACCCGGAGCCATAAGTTAGGAGAAGATGCGACTGAATAATGATTGTAAGTTCTATTTATGGGATGATCCATTATTTTGTAAGCAAGGCCTACATCAGCTTATCGAGAGGTCTGTGCCGGAGTGTAAGATGAATGATATTCTAAACAAATTCCATGCCTTGCCGTATGGGTGATATAGAGATAAATACACTAGACACAAGGTACTTCAATCTGGTTTCTTCTGGCCATTATTGTTTATAGATGCAAATGCATTTGTGACGAGATGTGACCAATGTTAGAGGACCAGGGTCAATCTCAAGACGTCATGAGATGCCATTGAATAATATCTTTGAAATTGAGATTTTTGATGTTTGGGGTGTTGATTTCATGGTCCCTTTTCCTCCATCTCATAGGAACAAGTACATTCTATTAGTAGTTAACTACTATCAAAATGGGTGGATGCAACTACATTACCTATGAATGACACAAGAGTGGTACTCAAGTTCATGAAGAAACAAATCTTTATAAGATTTGGCACTCCTCGGGCAATGATTAGTGATGGTGGGTCGTATTTCAGGAATTCATGGTTTAAAGGTTTGTTGAGAAAGTATGAGGCGACACACAAGGTAGCCACTACCTATCACCCCCAAACTATTGTCAAGTTGAGGTATCCAATTGGAAATCAAACAAATTCTCCAAAAGACAGTCAATGCATAGAGGAAGGATTGTGCTGAGAATCTTTATAATGCCCTTTGGGCATACTGAACTGTGTATAAAACTCCTAATGATACTTCACCGTATTGGTTGGTCTTTGGAAAAACATATCACCTGCCCATAGAATTGGAGCATCATGCGTATTGTTCTATCAATAGGTTAACTTTTGACTTCAAGGCAACCACTGAAAATGATATGACGGAGCTACATGAGCTTTAGGAGTTCAGGCTCAATGCTTATGAAAATGCCAAAATATAAAGGAGAAAACTAAGAAATGGCATGATAAGCAGTTGAGCCAAGACAACAAGTGTTGCTATTCAATTCACAATTGAGGTTGTTTTCAGGAAAATTGCACTCCAAGTGAATGAGTCCGTTCAGAGTTGTAAGTGTTACAAACATAGAGATGTTGAGCTTCAAGATTACAAATTGGATCAAGCCTTTTTGGTAATGGCCAGTGGGTCAAGCACTATTGGCCTAATGTTGAATATGGGATGACATCCATCGACATGGTGGATGCATGATATTAAGTGGGTCATGCCACGACCTTAAATAAGGCGCTAATTAGGAGGCAACCCGTGATTTGTATGTAATTTTAACTTTGTTTATGTCTTTTAATCAATTTTTCAGATGTTTGTTAGGTACATAAAGATATGGAATCCTAAAGGTATGCTATAGTATGGAAATTATGCTAAAAAACCAAAGTATGGATCGATCATGATGGATATCATATTGTGATGCACAACGTGATCATTTATTGGAATGTTAGAGTTCTATCACAATGGGAATCATGCCATGATGCTTATCATGGTGAGACTCTGGATACATGCGAGATCCATTATGATGGGAATCACGACATGATGCTTATCATGGTGAGACTTTGGTTAATTAGGAGTTCCATCACGATGGGTATTACGATGTGATGCTTATCGTGATGAAACTCTTGAATGCTGGGTTGTCCATCATGATAGGCATCACGACATGATGCGTATCGTGATGAGACACTAGTTGGGAAAATCTTCCATCATGATATGAATCATGTCATGATGGAGTATTTTTTATTCTAAAAATTATTTTAACTCAACAGATCTACCCGACCCAATTGGGTTCTTTAAATACCACCCAACTAGCCTCATTTTGATTCTAAAAACACCGTACTTCCTTATTTTCTCTCAAAAATCAAGTCGTTCCCTCTCCTCTCTTCGTCCAACTTCCATTACTTCTCAAGGTCAAGCATCCCAGTAAGCTTTTAGTCTCTTCTCTTTAATTTCTCTTGGGTTATAGTTATGGAGCATAGGATTTCTAAGTAGTCTTGATTGTTGTTGTGAAATTAATTTTGATAGTAATGAATTGCTCTTGTTGTGCCATAAATGTCATCATAAAAAGAAATCTTGGTTATATTATGGTGCAACTTGAGTTTGTAGTGTGGTGGGGTTGGTTGTGTGGACTACTTGATGATTTTAGGAGTAACTTTTAATGAATTAATTGTTGGGGGTTATAATGGAATGAACCATGAGGTTTCCATATCTGTTTTGTACATAGTATGTGTTAAGTTAATTTATTTCAGTTATTAGTGTACTTTGTGCCTTTGTCGTACTTGTAACATACATTGAACTTTATTATGATAGAATGGGTTTGAGTAATGCATGTCGACACATTGCAACTTCGTAATGCATATTGGTAAAGGGAAGTCTAAGTACCTTGAATTTATATAACAAGTACGAATTGAGTTGTGTTGCAATTTAATTGTGGTGACATGAGTTAATGGCTAAGTGTGGGGTGGTTTCCACCATCCCATTATTGTATATTGTATTATATCTGAATGTGTGGGTGAAACTGGTGGTAATAAAACAAATAAATTAAAGGGTGTAACAGAGTCCATAAGATGATGTGAAGGTTTATATCCTAACTTGGTCTTGCATTGTAATAGTTAAGGGAAGTCTGATGTACCTTATATATATTGACTTTCAAGTGTGTGGTGTTTTTGAACTTAAGTGTGGGTGGAAACACCACCCATTAATGTTGTCTTATGTGGTTCATGTGGCTACACTAATATATGTTTCTTTATTTACAGTAATATGCCTCCAAAAGCTAACAAACCAGTCCACTCACGAAAAGTTGCCATGGTTGGGTCAAGTTCTGCTCGTGCAGGTTCTAAATAAGCCCATAGTTCTTCAACTGAGGAGACACCTCTTGTGAAACCTCCCAAGGTGAGGTGTCACTGCTTTAGTGTTGCCTCTATAGTAGATTTCGGCAAAACCTAGTACCGACAAAATGCTATAGCCAGGTATCTCCTTGTTGAGAGGTTGATAGGGAAAGTTTAGCTACAGAGCTACAACTGATTTTCACCTGGGTTCGCCAATTAGGTTTGGATTTCATTTTGAGGACCAAGGCAAATGTAATATATACTTGGTTAGGGAGTTCTATGCTAATTGGAATTCAAAGAAATAGATAAAGTAAAGGTACGAGGGTGCACTTTTTGGGTAACAACTGCCTTTTTCAAAAACTTACTAAACACTAATGATGAGGCTGACATGGTGCCATTACGTGATTTGTGGAGGCACCCACCATATCATCATATTCTCCATACTATGTATAGTGTGTGCTCACAGGCACGATGGATTAGGGATACTCAAGGGTGCCACTCTGCCCTTTCATTCTCAAATTTCAATAAAGAAGCCTGATGCTGGTTGAGGATTGTCAACCATTAGCTTATGCCTATAAATTATTACACCACTGTGATCCGAAGTAGGGTATGCCTTATCCATTCCCTAATAACAGGCATAGACATTAACAATGGTGGTGTAATATGAGCTGCGATAAAGAAGGAAAGATATAGTCAGGGGTGGAGGTACAATTTTGGGAGCATGATTACATGGTTTCTGCGTGGTTAAGAGGTTGAGAAAGATCTATCAGATGCCATCTATCCTCTACTTACTAAATCTATGGACGTTACAAAGAGTAAGGTCACAATTGAAGGTGTCAGAGGGTACAAACTGACACAGCTGGAGCAAAACACCATGTATGAGATCTATTTTTCATGTACAGAGCCAAAGTTGTGTATTGGCAGTAGGCCTGCAAAAAAAGGATAGATCAACTCCGTGCACTTACAGTACTCGATGAACGATTATGCTCGCATGATGTGTAGGATTGGGATGGCTTTTATAGAGCCCATAGATGATGATGTCCCCAATGAGGATGAGTATGTGCAGGGGGGTTCGTATGCTGAAGATGAGAGTGATGATAAGGATGGTAATGCTATTGGGGATGTTGCTGATTCGACGAGTAAGGATGAAAGCCTCCAAATCTCCGACCGAAAGGACCTTGAAGGATGACTAGGGAGTTTTATAGCATTTGTCTTTTATTATATTTTGTGCACTAGGGATAGTGCTTGATTTGAATTATGTGGTGAGGGCTATAAATATCATTGTTATGTTGATTATAGAGGGTGTGTTGCTGATATGACTTGGTTTGTTAAATTCAGTTTTTTTATGTTGTACTTTTTAGTTTTGCTGGTTATGTACTTTTTATTTTTGCTGGTTATGTAATTTTTATTTTAATTTATGTATTTTAATTTTGTATGTTATTTTCATTTTTATATTTGCTTTTGGGGTTCCTTAGTTTTTCTTGCCGGCTATTTTCTAAG
>JBDJHY010249723.1:0-20256 GCA_039654485.1 Withania somnifera
GGAGTAGTACCTAAAGACTCAAACATATGTGTATACTGGGCCCATATATCAGGCTTTTTCTCCTAGGTAGCCTCCTTGACAGGTTGATGAGCCCAATGAACCTTTACTACCGGAATCTTCCTGGACCTAAGTTCCCTCCCATTCCTATTTATAAATGCTTCAAGCTCCTCAATATAAGTCAAGGTGTCATCAATCTGTATAGCCTCTCAACGAAGCACATGGGATGGGTTTGATACATAATGGCGGAGCATCGATACATAGAAAATCGGAGGAAAGGCAAGTCTATATGTAACCTCTCCAACTCTTTGTAAGATCTCATAAGGCCCAATGAACTGGGGGATAAGCTTTCCTCACACACCAGACCTCATAACGCCTTTATAGGAGAAACTTATAGAAAGAAAAAATCGCCAACACTAAACTTAAAGCCCGCAGTATACAATCCGTATATGACTTCTGTATATTCTACATTGCCGAAATACTATCCTGAACATGTCTTACTATCACAGAGCCTATTGGAACTATGGATTCAATCCTCACTACCACAAAACCAACCAATGACTGATCTACAATGCCTACCATACAAAGCCTTAAACGGCGATATCTGAATACTAGGGCGGTAGTTTTTAATATACCTGTCCTAACTACCTCCAAAGTAAAAAGCACAAGCATGCAACATATAATGAAGCACCTGAATGGTCCTATCGAACTGCCCATCCATTTGTGGGTGAAATGCAATACTCAAATCAAACTCAGTATCCAACTCTCTCTAAATTGACCTCTAAAACTGCAAAGTAAATTGTGTGTCCTGATCAGATATGATGGAAAGGGGCACCTAATGAAGTCTAACCACCTCACAAATATATAATTCAACCAATCTCTCCGCAGCCTAGGTCGAACGCACTGGTAAGAATTTAGTTTAGTGTGATGGGGAGGCCTGTGATGAAATCCATAGCAATTCACTCCTATTTTCACTCGGGGATAGGGAGTTGCTACATCTCACTGCTCGATCTATGGTGCTCGAGCTTCACCTGCTGACAGTTCAAACAACGAGACACGAAGGACTCTATGGACCTTGTCATACCTTGACAACAATAATGCTACATCAAATCATGGTACATCCTCGAAATACCCGAGTTGAAGAATACTGGGAGTAGGTAGCCTCTCGTAATAAAGTCTGCATCAAATCACCAACCCTACAAATTGCAAGGTGTCCATGAACCCATAACACGCCATTCGAATCTACCATAGCCAACTGAAATCACCCAATAGGAACCTCTCTCTTAACTGAACTAAATGTGAGTACACATATTGGTGCTATCGAATCAAGTCAAACAGGGATGATCTGGACTCAATATGTGTAATAATCCACTCCGATGCTAAAATATCCAATCTAACCATCATAGTGGCCAAGGACTGGATGCCTCGAGCAAAAAGTCTCTTAAAAATAGGAACTGCAGCTAGGTTACCTAAACTCACCACCTTACGTATCAAGGAATTAACAACCATATTAGCCTTGCCTCGGTTGTAGAGAATACTTAAATAATAGTCCTTAAGTAGCTCAACCCAACTTCGCTTCCTCAAGTTAAGCTCCTTCTGACTCAAAATGTACTGCAAACTATGATGATCATTGAATACCTCATAGTGAACTCCATATAAGTAGTGCCTCCAGATCTTAAGCTCAAAAACCACAGCCATAAACTCCAAATCATGGGTGGGCTAGTTGCGCTCATGATCCTTCAGCTGCCTCGATGCATATGTTATAACATGGCCCTGCTACATTAGAACACAACCCAAATCGATACCCGAAGCATCACAATACACTGTAAAAGGTGTGCCTTAAACTAGTAGAACAAGAACTGGGGCGGTAGTCAGAAACTCCTTCAGCCTCAAAAAATTGGACTCACACTCAACTGACTACTGGAAAGGCACGCCTTCCGTGTTAGACTAGTCAAAGGGGATACAATAGAGGAGAAACCCTAAAAAATGACGATAATACCCTTCCAACCCCAAGAATTTATGAATCTCTATAAATAGAGTAGGTCGAGACCAATCACAAACTGCTGCAACCCTAGATGGATCGACACTAGCACAGGCACTTGACACTACATGACCCAGAAAGGAGACAAAACCTAGAAAAAACTCACACTTTGAGAACTTACATAGAGTCTCTCACTCCACAAAGTCTAAAGCACAACTCTTAGGTACTCCTTATGCTTAGCTCGACTCTACAAGTAAGCTAGTCTGTTGTCGATGAAAACAATCACGATAAGTCTAAATAGGATTGAAACACACGAGTTGTCAAGTCCATAAAGGTTGCAGGGGCATTAGTCAGCCCAAAAATCATTATTAGAAGCTCATAATGCATATTCCTCATCCGAAAAGCTATCTTCGAGACATCCTCAGACTAAATCCTCAACTAGTGGTAGCCAGACCTTAAATCAATCTTAGAGAACACCATGGCTCCCTGAACTTGAATAAAAGAATCACTGAAGGCATGGAGGATATTATTCTTAATATTCATCTTGTTCAGCTGCCTATAATCCATACATATCTGCAGGGACCCCATGAACCTAAAACTAGACCCCTAATGAGCTGGTTGCTCATCCCGTTACTAGAGGCCTGACAGATTTGGCTAGCCTTGGACCTTCAGTTAAAATCATGACCCTCTAACCTAGATCCTGGAAACACAACATGATGGTGCTGCCTCTTCTTGCTGAACCCTTGGTCCTGGCGAGTCAAAAACTCCACAAGGCGAGCATCAACAGAAACATCTAGGAATGACTTCTATAGCACTAGAGGTAACTCAACATGGACCTGCAAGTCAGGCTCAATTCGTGGTCAAAGCGGTGGATCCGCTCTTTCTCGATAGATATGGAAAAATCAAAGAACCGCCTCATACTCTGACACCATAATAGACCCATGCCTCAACCCCTCGAACTATACCTACGATGCCTCGTGGATGCTCCTAGGCATGTACTAAGCTAGAAATGCCTCTCTAAATTATCCCAAAGTGGATGGAGTTGACCCTGATGGTCTACGATATTGAAACACTCACCACCACTGACTGGTGGTACCCTTAAGTAGGTAAGAGATGAATTCTACCTTTGCGAATCCAGAAGCTTAAAAGTTCGTAGGATCTCTTTAAAGATAGTAACAAACTCGTGAGGGTCCTGACTCTGTGCTTTCAAAAACCTGGTGGGGGCAATTCATAGAAAGTGGTCCAACATATTCCGTACCTAAAATGCGGGTAAAGCAGAAGCAAGTGTTAGTGGAGAAGACGTGGCAGTAGTATGAAATGATACAACCGGTGGTACTGCTAGTGGTGGTGCTGGAGCTACAAAGATGAGGGAGCAGCAGTGGCTCTGTTGTTTTGCATGCCTATCGCTCCCAGAGTAGATGACTGTGGCTTGTCTACCGCTTCACTATCGAACATCCAGAGCATCTGCCATAATAGGTCTCTAAATACGGTAGGTGGTGGCTGACCAAGCCGTGGTAGTGACGCGGGGGGTGCCTGCAATAGTAAAATAGCTGGGGAAGTAGAAACCAACAGAGCATCCTCCCCTACCACATCCTGACTGGCTGGTGAAGGGTTCCGATCATCAGAAGATCCTCTGGTAAGGACCATCTGCGAAAGAATGAAGCAAAGGTAACTTCTAGAATAATGTTTCCTAAGGTAACTCGTAGCCTCCCAAAGATCAGATGTGGACATCTGTGCACCGATTCGCAAAACTCTACTAAGTACTTGCTCCAATACAAGATAGACCACTGAACCTAAGCTTTGATACCACTCTGTTATGACCTAAAATTTAGGTCATGATAGCATCTACAACCCTTCAGTAAACAAGCCAAATGCTATAGCCTTGAGCTATGTCAATGAGCTATTAACACTCGAATCATCCAACGTATAAGAAGAAGTATAAGCAGATATAAGCAAAAGCGAAAGTTGGAGAAATACATAAATAGCCCCAAATACAAAAACCTAGTGTCAATGGCACATGGATCTACTATAACGAGTATCAAAAGATAGAATTACAAAGAAACTCCTACAAAAGTAATACAACACAAGGCCTGCTATTAATAGAATAAAGCAGGCTGGAATAAAGGAAACCACAGTCGGCTTGAATGACAAAGCTCAATGTAATCTCAGAAACCAACTATATCTACTCCACACAATCATGACATCTTCGATAACCCCTGCTGGTATCTGCACCAGGAAAATGGTACAGAAGTATAGCATGAGTACCAAATAAGGTACCTAGTAGGCATCAAAGGCCGACTGAGGAAAAATAAAATGCAAGTAATAAATGTGAGAAAGTAAAATAGGTCAATGATAGTAGGAACGAGGTAAAACTAATTAATATGCGGAAAGATAAAATATCGGAAGTTAAACTAAAGATCTATAGGAAACTAAAACATGGTGAACACAATCCAAAGTGACCAGTACCCAAATACCCATAATTGAATTAAGGGAACGTACCTGTGCTCCAGCTAAGACAAGGCCTAACTAAACATAAGGATATATATTTCCTTACTTAGCTGTATTCTATCATTCGATCCTTTATTCATAATGCATATATATATATATATATATATATGTGCATTATGAATAAAGGATCGAATGATAGAATACAGCTAAGTAAGGAAAAGAAAGTAAACACACTAAACCTACCTGTCGTCCCATACCACTGGTAAGTACAATAGCACAACAAAACCCACCGTGAATTCCCCCATAATCCTAGTGAGAAAAAAATAATACGAAGGTAATTCACACAGGTGTAGGAAAGTAAAATCAAGCAGTATCATGTAGTGCCAACATAATTCTCTCATTAAATGCCAATCTTGGGACTTTTGCAACTCGGAGGACCACACATGACACTCGAGAGAAGTATCTAGGCCCAAATAGTGCCAAACTTGGGGTCCGCACACCAAAGGACCGTGCCTCTAATAAAATGTAGGGTTTTTGTCCCATCAGTACCAAATTTAGGGTCTACACCTCAGAGGACCACTCCTCTATTTAATTGTAGGGTTTGTTCCCCATCAACCAAACTCAGGTTCTACACCCCAGAGGACCGCGCTTCTAATCAAATGCAGGGCCCATGACCATCAGCAAAACCTTAGCCCAAACAATATTATACAGCTCCCCTATCATGACATAGCAACACCAATGCTAATAATAACAAAAATGAAAAGTAATTAGAGTCTAAGATCGGACGAAGGAAACTACATAAGAGTTCATCTCACCATATTTGTTGTGTGTCACAAATAGTTCCTAAGGTATGTGACACCTACACGGTGTGGCCAAGACCCGGGCACAAAACCTTTCACCCTCTATGCCCTTTAATGGTTCCCCATAATCAGATAAAGATATCACAAGTCAGCTAAAATACAACAATAAACCTAAAACCCAACTCACACTATAGTCTATATCACAAACATAATATAATATCCCAGTCTGAAATACACGTAAATAAACCTAGCCTACTTTGGCACCAACAAAGGTCCTCAAAAAGACATATTGTAGGCCTGAAGCTCTAAACGCCGCCGAAGTCACCAAAAACTATGCAATTATGAATCCAGGGATTAAAGAATGAAGAATAAGACCTATATAGTAATTAGAAAATCAGGTCAAAGAACGGTCCTAAAAAGGCCCTCGGTCCCCAAATCCTGGAAAATTAAACTAAAAAATACCAGCACGAAGGGACAAACGACTAAAAAGTCCCAAAAATAGCCCGGAAGAGATGTAATAAAATTGCAAAATGTTGCAAAATCATAAGAAGAATTGATGTTTTGCTGGAACACGGAGCAACCCAACCAAATATACTAGAAACAAACAATAATCTAACTGAAAAAGGGGAAACTTAGTTAAGGGCTTAAAATGGTGAAAAACCTCTATCTTTGTGGAAATTACGTAGAGAAAACAACTTACCAACGAGAAGGAGGGCGAGGGTGAGTTTTGAGGAGGACTTCCCTTTAACCTAGCTTAATTTTAGACTCAATTAGAAGCTTGCACGCAGGAACTACTAAGGGAGGAAATGGAGAAATAATCTAAAATTTAGCGAAAGCAGTTTATATACTGCCAAGCATTTATTCATCGTGATCCTGTGGGAAAGGGTTTGTGATTGCAACAAGGTTATGCACCAGCACTGCAATCGCATGAATGGGTATCGCGATCGCACAAAGTTGAGGGGGATAGCTTCATCGTGATCGCGTGGAAGGGATGGCATGATCGCAAAGAGAAGTAGGAGCAAGGCATCATGATAAGGTAAGGAAACTCCGCATTCATGAAGAAGGAATCCCTCTGCAACAGATACAGTTTTGACAACAAAAATCTGCAATAAGGAAAAAGCCCAGAACACCACCCAAAATGCATTCATGGTCCAAATAATGCAAAAGTATGCATGCGTACCCAAAAAGACTTATGGACTCAATGGTGCAGACTAAATCAGGACACGGGGCCGTTTTGGAATATTGTTGACCAAGTCAACGTCTTAGGCCAAAATTCACAACAACTTTCACCCACAACCTTAAAAGTGCAACGACAGCTCGGGGAAGCGAAACAATGACTCAACCAGACCAAAATCAATATTCTTGAGCTGAATAAGTCTTAGAAATTCCAATCTAATGCTTCGATCACCAAAAGACCACCCAAGCTCCAAAATGTTCTTTGATTGGGCTGAATTTCCACAAAATAGCCCAAATTCAAAAAGAAAAGCCCGAGACACAAACATATGGTCCAACTAGACCTAAGTCGGTATTCCATAGTTAAAGGAACTATAAAAATTCAATTCCAAGCATGTTTACTAATATTTCACTCCCGAGTTCCTCTATTTCAAAATTAAAACTTCAAAACAAGACAACTGAGATAACTGACAAACGAGCTGCCAGGGCACCGATCTACCGGTCCCAGAAAGTCATAAATGACTTGGGAAACTATCATACATCTCTAAGCATAGAAAAAGATTAAAATCAAGAAAAGGACCGTACGGGTCATTACAGTAGTTTTTGTTTTCCTTTGATATTTTTACTGAGATTAAAAAACAATAAGTAGAGAGTTTTGGGTATTTATAACAGGAGTAATTAATCTAAAACGGAATGGTATTGGTCATTAATAGTCTAAAAAATCAATAATGACCTTGGAAAAATAGATTTAAAAGTCACTAGGTCGATTTGACTACCGGGTCGATGGTTTATCGAACCGAATTACGATTCGTCAAACCAAATTACGGTTCTTCAAATTGGTACCATGAATCTAAAATCATGAGATTCAATGGGATCTCTTATGGATCATTTATGCGGTCCATCAGAGCGATTGATGGATTATGGAATGATTCGTGAAAACTGACACTAAATTTTTCCTTGTTATGACCCCCAGGTCATTTACTCATCTTTTAGGATTTTCTATCTTTAAAGCCTTCCGTTAGTTTTTCAAAATAATTTATGACTTGTTGTGACCGTTAGTTTGGTTCCCTTGAAATTTGTAGCTTGTTATCTCAGTTTCCTTATTTTAAAGGCTTAACCTTGAAATAGTAGAACTTGAGAGTGAATTCCTAATAAATGCCCTTAGAATAAGATTTTAATAGTTATGTTATCTCTGTAATGTCAACTTCAGTCTATTATGACGTTTATTTCATATCTTGGGGCTTTGCATTTGAGTTTGAGATACTTTTTGGGAATTCAATTCAGCTAAATTTCATTTTGGAGCCTAGGATGGATTTTGATGATCGGAGTGCTAGATTATAATTTTGATGCTTCCATCATCTCTAGTATCTTGATTTTGGGCTAGTTGGGTCATTAGTGCACTTTTTAAGGTTTTTAGAATTGATTTGAGGGTCCGTGTAGCTTGGTGGTATTTTGGCTGTTTTGGTTGTCTCTTGGTTCTGGGGTCTTTTTATCTAAATAGTCTTGGTTGGTCATTTCAATAATTCCATTAGGTGAAATGTCGTTTCCACGTTACTGGCATATTTAGGCTGCTAGAATTGGGCTCAAATGCTCATTCTTACCCCTCAGAGTTTTTAGTTTTAGGAATTGTGAATTATAGGCATATATTGCCCTAGAGGCCTTTTGGTCAACCCTAATATTTTTTCCTTGTGACAAAGGCTCCTCCCCTGCAAAATTTCCCCAGCGAGTAAGGGGTATCTCCGACGATGGTTGCCTTAGGGTCCAAGGGTCGTTCCTACTATCCTTGGTTGCCTTGGTAAGCTTTCCCCTACGCCCATTCCTTCTGCCTGGTGAGTCTTGTCCAATCATCTTGGTATCAACTTTGTTCCTATTTTACAATGCAACGGGGTCACCTCAGTAGCCCAGGGTCAGCCCTTGCGGCCATGTGACAATGTTATATTTCCCTTTCTTCTTTATTTTCCTTCATTTCAAGCTCTAAATTCTTCCATTATTGAAAGTTCCAAGTTGTGATATTGCATTTATGAGTTGAGGGTTTGTGAGGGTATGCTTATGGAGCGTTCATGATCACCTGTTCTCATGTTTCTCTGTGTAATTCTTGCTAATTTCAACTCTTTGATTCTTGTGAAAAAGTTTACATTTCCTCTGCTTTGTGAAGCTCAATTCTTCGTTATTCTTGATTCTTTTTAGCTCAATTTTGTATCACACGCTCATTGAGATGGGATCTATGCATCGGTACCTTCAGAATACTTTCTAGGTTGTGGGTCCCACGAGATCATTTTTAGTCTCGGTTCCAACCCAAGCTTCTTTTCGCAGTATATCTATCAATCTTTTTGTTTTGACCCCTGGGCCTCTATTGCTTGTTTTGAGATGTTTTAGGTGTTTTCATGGAATCTTAGGGATTCTACATGCTTTTCAAGAATTTGCGTTAGCATCCACATAGGCTAGGCTTACTTTTCTTTAGACTTAACTATTGTAGGGTACTTGTATGGTGTGGTTGGCTATGTAAGATGGGTTTTAGGTTGCCTACCTTTATGTATTGCTATTTATACCTGCTTTACTTATTTTCGAGGATTTTGTGAAGGGACATAGAGGGTTTTGGGCTACATATGGGTGTCCCGGACTTGCTGTGAGCGTTCTTAAACCCTAGAGGCTGTGTTGGGGCCATGTTGAGATCTGTGAGTGAGATATGTGCTTAGATGGTGGCTTATTGCCAATGCTAGTGTGTTGTAGACTTATCTATGCTATTTTTATAATGCGTTCTTGCATTTTAGACATCGGGTTATGATATTGTGAGCACGGGTACGGCCCGGGGCTATGGTAAATAGAATACAGACTTGGTTAACTAAACCTTGAGATTTTTTATGGATTTAAACTTGAAATCATTTTCCTTAACTAAAAGTACGTATATTCCACAACCACTTGTTGGCATGGTGCTATATTCAAGGTATAAATGGAAAGATTTTTGACTGTCATGTCATGGTGTCTTGGGCATTGAGGGGCGCGATCCCAATATAGATCGATTGTAAGGTGAGGCCCTACTTCATATTACAAGGAGTAAGCCTATTCCTTACTATGAGGCATAAGCCTACTTCTGATTTTGAAGTACGAGTCTTAGGCGTAAGCGTACCATATAATTATTGAGGTGCAGTCTTGGGCGTGAGCCCCTAGTGATGGATTAGAGGCGCGATCTCCTGTGTTGAGTGATTATTTCCTGGGTTCTAATATTCTCACCCCCATGCATTCATTCTGTCACACTGGTTGTATTTGTCATGTTTAAGGGGGAAGTCGCAGTGAGTTTTTATTTGTATTAGTTGTGCCTACCAGCGGGATGAGACGTCACGTAGGTTTTGTATTTTTCCTTTCTATTTGTACCCAATGGTTTTATAGGGGGCTTTGGGGTTATATCTCCTCTTTACTTAAATCCATGCCTTCTTAGTCACTTTTAACATTATCTGTTGCTTTAGTACTATTTATACTCAGCTAGAGTCTAGGTACGCTTCCTATGGTTCATGTCTCAGCTTTATGTGATAGTTGAGTACTCTTGTGAGACAGCAGTACATAGACTTATTTGCTTAGATTCCATAAGTTACTTTTTTTTATTATTCTTAGTCGTCTTTTATACCTGATACTAGCTCTAGCTGCGTAGTTAGATTCCTACTGTTTACCTACTCTTGTTGACTTGTTTTACTTTCCACACATTTACTTTACTTGTGCTTTACTTTATCCCAGTCGGTCTATGATTCCTACTGGGTACCTATGTTTATGGTACTCATACTGTACTTTTGTATTGTTTTCATGGTGCAGACATCGGTATGTGTATTAGAGGAGACACAATCATGCTGAGAAGATTGTTGTTCTACCGAAGACTATGGTGAGATTTGGCATCCGAGATGATCATGTCTTCCAACTGTTGTAGCTTGCTCAATCTTTTCCATAGAAGGCCTTGTTTAGTTCAGTGGTTCTGTAGGAGCTTGTATATGTATATATGTCTTTTGGATACTCTAATTTGTAGTTTTATATGCTGATAATATTAGGTTTTGGTTAGGGTTGTATATATATATATTGTTGTTGCATATTTCCTTTATTTGCTGTTTATTATTTAGTTGTGAGTTGTGATATGGACCATTTCTTATCACTCCTGGTTATACGGTTAGGCTGGCCTACAGGTGGGTTGTAGGTGTCATCATGATTCAATTTTCAGGTCATGATATAGTGATATCAGAGCTTAGGATCATCGCTGCTTTGGCATTGTAGTAAGTAACTAGTAGAGTCTTGTGGTTTGTTATGTTGACATCTGGTCCAATCTTCAGGGGGCTATAAGGGCACCTTAGGAAAGCTTTCAACTCTTGGTTCTTTTTGTGTGTTTTCATTGTGTCAGTTCCTGGAAAGACTTGGCTTTACTTTTTCATAGATAGAACATACTCGTTCTTCGTCTATGGATAAATACCCACCCACATTGGATCATCAGCCCCCGCCTAGGTTTAAAGAGGGAGTTTTTGAGGGTATATAGTAGATCAGTACTCTTCTTGATTTATCTTAGCCCAGTACAATTATAGTATACCCACCAATTTAAATGCATACAACCCATGTACTTTCCTAGTAGTTTACACATCCATCGCCGACCGCAATTCAACAGATGTTATAGAAGATGTGACAAATGTTCAATGGGATACTGATAGAGGCATTATAGTCATCAGCTTAGGGAGTGGAGCGGGGTTTTCAACCTCCATAGGTATATATAGCCCTAGCAATACTTCCTATCCATCCTATGCCTCATTTCAGACAATAGCTACAACTATTACGACACCAGCTCCAACAATTCCAGCCTCTGAGGTGAGGAAGATATTAGATCATTTCCTTTGGATTGCACCAGCTAGGTTCTCATGGGAGGAGGGGAAGGATCCCCATGTTTATAGATTCTTGTGAGGAGAGATTGAGGACTCTAGAGTTGCTGGAGACACACGGGATTGACTTTACTACATATCTACTTGAGGGGTCTGTAGTTATTAGTGGAGAGTGTACAGAGATCGCATACCACTTGGTTCATCTTTACTAACTTGGGGACAATTTAGAGAGGCCCTTTATTTCTAAGTAAGTTCTTGGGAGTGTACGAGAGTTATCACAGGCTCAGTCTATAGGTTTACATCAAAGCACTATGATATTTTTTAGGTATAAGGCCTAGTTTATTGAGCTTTCTAGACATGTCGGATAGTTATTGCCTATAGAGAAGGAGTGGATCCACGCTTTTCTTGTGGCTTGAGTTTAAATATTCGATGTAAGGTAGAATAGATGTTGGTTTTGAAGAAGTATTTTTTTGATATTGCTGGCTATGCTCATAGTATGGAGATCTTGGCTTGCCAGGCCCAATGGGAAGCGAGAGGAGACATCACAACCACTGTAGCTCTTCGGTTTCTAGGTATAGGGGTAGAGATTATGGTAGTACAGGTGGGACTAGCCATCAATACCAGGCTTCATTATAGGCTTATGATATATGACATAGCCGCTAGTCTCATAGAGGCCCAATTTCAGGTTCACAGGGCCAGATTGAGGGTTCTAGCAGTCAGGCCAGGGACAGTGGTGGTTGTTATGAGTGTGGTGAGGTTGGTAATTATTTCAAAGATTTTCCTAGAATTAAAATAGATCAACATATAAGGGGTTTCTTTGATTATGGTGATAGAGGTCCTTTTACAATGGATTGCCCTCAGTACAGGGCTACACTAACTGTAGCCTTTCCTATCGATTCATTATCGACAGTACCACCGGCTAGAGGTGGACATGTAGCTGCTTGTGGATCTAGATGAGGAGGCCAGATAGGGGAGCAAGAGGTAGAGGGGTGAGCAGTAATTGGGTAGAGGTCATCATCGACTATGTTCCATTACGGACAGAGCCAAGGCTAAGACATCAAATGTTGCTTTCACCGGTATGTTACTTATTTTTGGGCTCTCAGCCTTAACTTTATTTGATCTTGAATCCACTTTATCATATGTGTCTGTATACTTTGTTGCTCGTTAGGTGTTTATATTAAGATATTATTTGTGCATCTGAGTGTGTACACCCCTGTGGGAGCGACCCTAGTGGTGAATTAGGTTTATAAATTGTATGTGGTGACTATTCAAGTTTATGAAACACAAATGGACTTAATTAAGCTAGATATGTTGTATTTTAATGTGATTTTGGGCATGTACTCGTTATCCTCCCATCGTGTGGTCCTAGATTGTATGCTATCTGTGCTGGCTAACCCCTAGTGGTGTGGCGTGGGCCCACTAGCCACTCCTCGATTCAAATTATCTATTATCATCAACCCCGTAGGCTTATTACTAGAGATTGTCATGCTTATTTGGCCTATGTTGAAGATGTTAGTTTTGACTCTCCCTTGAGTCTGTGTCAGTCATTTGTGATTTCCTAGAAATATTTCCTACTAATTTACTTGGCCTCCCACCCAAGCGTGATATTGATTTTTCTATTGAGGTTGACACGGGCACCAAGCCAATTTATATTGTCCCTTATAAAATCGACCCACTAGAGCTTCGTGAGTTGAGTGTTCAGCTGTAGGAATTTCTTGATAGAGGTTTTATCAGTCTTAGTGCATCACCTTGGGGTGCCCCAGTGCTGTTAGTGAGGAATAAGGACAATTCTATATAGATATGTATTTAATATATGCAGCTGAACAAGGTGACTATTAAGAATAATTATCCCCTATCGCGCATTAATGACTTATTTGACATGCTACATTATATGAGATTAACTTGAGGTTCGGCTACCACTAGTTGAGGATTCAGTCTGGGGATATCTTGAAGCCAACTTTCCTAGACAAGATATGAGCTTTATGAGTTTTTGGTGATGTCATTTGGGCTGACTAATGCCCCTACATCCTTTATGGACGTGATGACTCGGGTGTTTAGGCTCTACCTAAACTCCTTTATGATCGTGTTTATTGATATATATTGTTTTACTCACAGATTCGAGCAGAGCATAAGGAACACCTGAGGATAGTGCTCCATACTTTAAGGACTGAGCAACTATTGATGTGATGTCATTTGACATCATTTGACGTCACATATTTCACTTAAAACTATGATAAGTACATGTTCTTGAGTAACTTTTGTGTGATTTAAGTGTTTTTTGTGTATGTACATGGTAAAGTTTGAGTTTGGTACTTTGGAGAAATCATAGAAGAAAGATGAGTTTTGAAGACTAATGATGGCTCGTCCAAATGTGGACAGTTCACCCAAGATGTTTCATCCAAGGGAATGTACACTGTTCAAAGAAGCTAGCCTTCATCCAAAAATGGATGGTTCGTCTATTCTTGGACGAATTATCCATAAGTCTCATCTGATGCAAAGTGATCTGGTTAAAAAGAAAGAGAAGACGGAAGACTAGAAGCACCACACAACCTTGGATGTCTCATCCACCATGGTAACTTCTGAGAGAAAGTTCACTGTTGAAGAGTTGCAACGGATGGAAGGATAGGCGAACCGTCTGACCTTGGATGGTTTATCCAAAGAGCCTCCCAAACCTAAGTGAAAATTATTTCCAAGTTTCAGATATTAAAATTATGCTTCCATACTATAAATAGTTGAATTGGGTTATTTTGATTATGATTAGTCATTATTGACCGTTGAAAAGAATTGAAAATTATTCTTGAGAGACTTTTGTATGCTCTATTCTCTCTACTATAAAACACCAAGTATGGGAGTTTTACCTATCATTAATTATAATAGATCAGCTGTTTGGAAAGAAATTGTCTTTTGGTATGATGCCTATTGAGTTTTTTCTTTGTTATTTTGTAATTATAAACATGAGTGGCTAAATCCCCAACTCTAGGGTGGTGAGATCCATGGGTGAAACAAATCTAGACTAATTATAGCATGGTTCTTGCATTGTAATAAGTGTAATAACACATAATCTCTTTAAGTTAACTGATTTTTGGTGGCTAAAAGCACTAGAACATGCCTTGGTTTAATTAGTATGAAGGAGTTGAGATTATGATAAGAAAATTGGGATGTAACCATCGCCTAATGATTATCGTTGTAATTCAAGATAATTATCTTAAAGTTATTAGTATATAAATATTGCATTCTTTTACAGCCTGACAAGGTGTAAAAGAGCTTTATCTAAAAATAGGTTGATTCAACACTTAGATGAATAGCACTGTTCCTAGTGATAACTATACACTTATGAAAGATTGCACTATCATTGGCGTTCATAATCCAATTATTTTTTAATACCATAGTGAACACAATCCTAGGTTTTTGTCATTAATTGAAATCCGTTACAAAACACGTGAATTGATCTCTAAACTTAATTGCTATCTTTTACTTTATGTCTTTTAGAAATAATTGACTACTTGATTAGATATCCTCACTGGACTTTAAATTGAGACCATATTCCTTATGGGATTTGACCCCAACCTTGTTGGGTCTATATTTGACAATGACGGTTTATGCTTATTTTGGAGGTGTAGTTTGAGTGTTATCAAATTTTGGCATCGTTGCCAGGGAATACGATTGTCAGTTAGGTCAAGCATGAATATTTATCATTTTGTCTTATTTTTAGTTTGTACTTTTAATCATTGTTTTTGTTCTATTATAGGGTTATCAGTAGTTTATGCCAATTACCCATTGCTCGGGTATACTATTATAGCCATTCAATCGAGAGATTACTATAATAGTGAGAAGGATGAATACACAAGATGATGCATCGTTAGACAATCCTGACCAGTTACCTCCAAATGATACACCTAGAGGCAAAAATCCAGTGGCACTTCCTCGACCTCAACCTGGGAGGAACAATGAGGTGTTCTATGATGATGATGATGATGATGATGATGATGCAGACTTTGATGGAGCCAGTGCAAAGAGAGCGATTATTCTACCTTCTCTAGCATCGGCCAGAAAAGTTCAGTATCACATCAATATGATGCAACTCTTATCTATAAAGGGGCTATTTAGAGGAGTATCAGATGAAGACCCCAACCTTTACTTCCATATGTAAGTATTACAACCTTCCCAGAGTGAGTCAGAATGTTATACAATTATGGTTATTCCCTTATAGCTGTGTGGAGAGGCCACTATGTGGTTGCGTGACCTACCATCGGACTCGATATTGAACTTTGGTGAGATAAAAGAGGCTTTCGTAGAAGGTTCTTTCCTCCCTCAAAGAAGTTAGTGCTCCGAGATGAAATCACCAACTTTAGGGAAAAAAATGATGAAGCTCTTAATGAGGTGTGGTTGAGATTTAACAAGAAGATCAATCAATGTCCCACTCATGGGTTAGGATATCACTATCTTAAAGAGACATTTTACAAAGCTCTAAATGCACCCTCAAGGTTATCAGCAAATTGAATCAATGGAAGATCTTACATGTATAGATCATATGCCTAAGTGTCACAGGCACTTGATAAAGTTACAAAACATAAACATGGGTGGCATAGTAGAGAAGATGAAGTGTTTGGTAGTGCAAAAGTAGAAACTATGTCAAATGAGCAATGCCGAAGAGATGGATCAGGATATGGCCCTCTAAGCAACTGTTAGGTGGAGGTTATGAGAAAGTGAAAGTTGTTGCTGGTTATGGTAAAAGTATATATATAGATAATAAGTCTGACTCTAAGTAGGAAGCGAAGTATTTTTAGAACTAGGGGGTTCCATCAAGGAACCCAAGGTCAGAACATGAAAAGAGAATACTTTAACAAAAAGAGAGATTATCGTGATAGGGAGAAAAATAGTTGGAGGAATAAAGAGACATATAATTAAAATAGGAGTGGTGTATATTTTCCACTAGGAAATCATGAGAGAGAAACTAGACTTTGAGAATGGAAGAGATATTAGCTAATGTAATTCAAAAGGTAGAGTCATCTGATAAAAGCATAAAAGCAATGAGTATGAAGATATCCAATATTTGATCAGATGGTCGACTCACTTTCGAATCAATAAAGCAGTTGGATGTCATATGGGACAAATGTACGTTTCTTTAGATTAGCGAAAGGTAAGAACATTTCCCAGTGTTATAGTTCATACTCTAAAGAGAGAGAGACACTAGATGGAGATAGCCACAAGAAGCAGAAAGGTACCGTTTGACCCAAAGCCAACTGTAGAGAAGAATTAGGCAGTTGCGAATTTAACCACCAAAACAGATATGGTTGATGTGAATGATAGTGAACTTCAAGATAGGAGTAAACTTGTTAGTGAATTATGTAAGTAGGAACTAGAGAAGGTGACCGAGATACTTAGAGCACGACCCTCATTCCCTCAAAGAATGAAGAAGAAAGCTGAGGATGGTCATATTTTAGAAATTTATTACTATGTTGAAATAATTGTTTGTGAATATTCCGCTGGTTGAGGCACTTGGAAAAATTCCAGGATATATTAAGTTTATGAAAGACCTGGGTAACAAAGAAAAGAACAGTCATTTTTGATCCCGAGGATAATATTTATCATTGTGGGGCTATTTTGTTTAGATCCTTGGTGTAGAAGAAAGAAGATTCGGGGACATTCACAATTCGAAGCACTATTAGAACATTCCACTTTTCTTGAGCCTTTTATAATTTAGGTGCCAGAATCAACTTGATGATGTTAGAAATTTACAAATAGTTGGGATTAAGATCCCCCACACTAACGACAATATGGCTTTTGATGGCTGATTGATCAGTCAAGATGTCAGTTTGCATTTTGTTCGATGTACTTGTCGGAGTGGAAAATATTATATTCCCTGCCAACTTGTTATTCTATACTACAATTTTGAGTTTGAAGTGCCCATCATTTTAGGTAGGCCCTTCTTGGCCTCTGGGAGAGCTCTAGTTGACATCAAAAGAGGCAAGATCAAGTTTTTGCTGAATAATGAGGAAGTTATTTTCAACATATATAACTCTATGAATCAACTAAGAAAATGAGTGTAATATCCATTATTAAGGTTAAATTAGATGATGTGAGAGAGCCACAAGTGGATGAAAAGTTGTTTGTTGAGATGTTAGCTACGGTAATGATGAATTTGGATTGTGAATGCATGGATGAATATAAAGAAACCGTGAATGTGTTGATGGGTCTTATTCATATGATCTAAGAAAACTTGAATTAAACCTATAGAATAGTCAACACCACCAGTGAAACTGTCAGTTGTAGATCCACCATTATTGGAGATTAAAACTCTCCCAAGTTACTTGCAATATGCATTCTTTGGAGTGATAACCCTTTACCGGTCATTATTTCTGTGTATCTTATAGACCACCAGGTTGCAGCGTTAGTTTAGATTTTGAAAAAGTTCAAAAAATCCATAGGATGGACTATCGTAGATATTATCGGTATCCCACCAGGAATTTTCTTGCATTGCATAGAGCTTGAGGCCGACAGTGTTCCTAGAGGGGAGGATCAGAGAAGACTAAACCAACCAATATAAGAAGTTGTTAAGAAATAAATTAGTAAGTGGTTGGATGTTAGCATTGTCTACCCAATTGCGAATAACAAATTTCTAAGCCCAGTACAGTAGTTACCAAAAAAGGGAGGCATGACTGTAGTGCCGAATGATAATAAATGAGTTGATCCCACTAAGGCTTGTAACGGGTTGGAGAATCTTCATAGACTATAGGAAAATGAATGTTCTACTTTAAAATACCACTTTTAGATGCCGTTCATGGATCAAATGCTTGATCGACTTGCAGGAGGGGGTTGATTTTGTTTTTTAAGTGGTTATTCTAGATATTACCAAATTGTCATAGCCCTAGAGTATTAGGAGAATAAAACATTTACATGCCTGTATGGTATGTTTGCTTTTAAGCATATGACTTTTGGATTGTGCAATGCTCCATCCACTTTCCAAAGGTGCATGATGTCTATCTTTTCTGACATGGTAGAAGACTCTTGTGAAGTTTTCATGGATGACTTTTTGGTAGTAGGTGACATATTCGACGATGGCCTAAGAATTTGAGTAATTCCCTACAAAGATTCATTAATGTTAACATAGTTCTTAACTAGGAGAAATGCCACTTTTTGGTAAGAGAGGATATTGTCCTATGACACAAAATCTCCAAGAAGGGAATTGAGGTTGATAGATCAAAGGCGGAGGTGATTGAGAAGCTATCACCCTCGATTTCTCTAAGAGGTGTGAAAAGTTTCTTGGGTCACGTAGGTTTCCATAGAAGGTTCATTAAGGATTTTTTGAAGATCGCCAGCCCACTATTCAAACTTCTTGATAAAAAGGTAAAGTTCTTGTTTGATGAGGTTTGTTTGAAGGCTTTTGAAGGGATCAAACAAAAATTGGTCACTACACCGGTTACCATTGGGCCAAATTGGGAAGATCTATTTGAGTTGATGTATGATGCTAGTGGCGCGACACTCGGTGTTGTGCTAGGGAAGAAAAGAGATAAGATTTTTCATCCAATCTATTATGCCAGTAAAGAAGTAAATAGGGCACAAAAGAATTATACTATTATTGATCAAGAGCTGCTTATTGTAGTATATGACTTCAAGAAGTTTTGATCTTACCTTCTTGGAACTAAAGTGGGGGTGCATATTGACCATGTAGCCTTGAGATATCTTATTTCCTAGAGAGATGCAAAACCTAGGCTAATTCATCAGATATTTCTTCTACAAGAATTTGATTTTATGCTAAAAGATAAAAAAGGATGTGTAATCTAGGTAGCTGATCACCTCTCAAGGTTAAAGGACGATGGAAGAGAGATAGTTGATGAAGAGATTGAGGATGAATTCCCTGATGAAAGGATAATGGCTATGAAGGCAGACTTGGATCCATGGTACACTGACTTTGCGCACTTTATGGTCAGCAATATCATACCTAAAGGAATATACCCATATGCATAAAGAAAACTCCCTCATGACACCAATAGGTACTTTTGGGATAAACCTTTCTTATTTAGGCTCTGTGCAGACGATATGATACGAAGATGCACGTTGGAGGTTGACATTATGAGTATTCTTAAGGCATTCCATTCATGCCTAGTTGGAGGGAATTATGGTTGTGCTCGGACTTTACAGAAGGTATTACAGTGTGTCGACTTTTGTCTTACTCTTCACCATGATGCATATGAATTTGTAAAAGCATGCAAAAGACGTCAAAGGCAAAGAGCTATATCATGTAAACATAAACTTCCTATCAAACCAATCATAGAAGTGGAGTTTTTTTATATTTGGTGAATTGACTTTATGGGCCCCTTCATGAGTTCTTATAGGTAGAAATACATCTTTGTAGTTTTCAACTATGCTTCAAAGTGGGTCAAAGCTACAACTTTACCCGACAACAACGTGAACAGAGTGGTAGCTTTCCTTAAGAAGAACATGTTTACCAGGTTTAGGACTCCCACAAACATCATCAGTGATAGGGGTTCATATTTTTGTAATAAAGTTTTTCGAGATGTGCTACATAGATACGGGGTGAAATAGCATAAGGCAGAAACACCTTATCATCCTTAAACGAGTGGTCAGGATGAGGTCTCAAATAGAGATATTATGCCCATCCCGGCTAAAACTGTGAATGCTACATAGATAGATTGGTTACGCAAGTTGGATGATGCTCTATGGTCTTATAAAAGGGTGTTTAAGATGCCAATTGGTATGTCACCTTTTTCAGTTGGTGTATGCAAAATCTTCCATCTACCGGTTGAATTATAGAACAAGGGGTTGTGGGCTCTAAGAAGAGTTAATTTAAGTTGGAATGAATCCTCCAACCTGAATCTTGAGAAAGTATATGAGATGGATGAGTTTCAAACCAATGCTTATGAGAGAGCCTCCATTTACAAAGAAAAGATGAAGATGTACCATGACCAAAATATTGACCATAGAGAATTCAGCCTGGGAGATTTAGTCTTGTTGTTTAACTTAAGACTACAATTATTCTCGAGAAAATTAT
>JBDJHY010249735.1:0-10687 GCA_039654485.1 Withania somnifera
TGCTTTAGAATACTATGCATAAGAATAATAAGAACAATCAACAAATACTCAATATGAACCAACTCAAAACTATAATGAAACAATCATGTTTGTGGCCTTAACCTCGAAAAGAGGGTGTTGAGCCACTCATATCTTCACAAACAAATTCCTTAATGAAATTGATAAGTAAAAATTAAGAGAAAAATAAAGAAGCAAAATAACCCTAATGGGTGAGTTCTTGCCCTTGTTCTTGCTCACAAAAATCGTTGTATCCCAAGATGGGTGTAATAGTTGCTAAATAACATTTATATAGTTCCAAAAACTCATCCAAAACCAAACCCAAGCGGTGTTATAATAATACCAATTCAGTCCCAAATTTTCTAGATCTGCAGCCACATTTTTTGGACCCAGGCAATGCACTAACATGTTTTTCTCCACAAAATCTAAGTGTTGTGTAAAGAATTATAAAAATTGGTGAATATATTGCAAAGTAAAGCTTTTTTAGTCTCCAAATCGCACAAAAATTTCAGCCCCAATAAAAGGTTTGATAATATAAAACGAGTTCACACATTTCTAGATTTCTCAGTTCAATTTGTTGCACCTGGGAACCATTATACGGCGCACTGGTTACTTTCATAGCCTAAGGAGTGTGTTGCCCTGCTTACTTCATGAGATTGGTTTCTATTCATGCCACTTATGTCGAAGGAAAACATTGTGGGTGCGCATTTGGAGCCGAGCTGCGCTAGAAACTTACATAAAATAAGCTCGGCGGCACACTATTCATGGCTGGCACCAAAACTTGCAAAATCAGCTTCCACCCGATTTGGTTGTGACTTTTGGGACTCTAATACTTCCATTATGCTTGGTTATGATTTATTTTGCAATAAAATGCACTTATTATTCACATAAAATCTTCCATATATGAGAAAACCTCACCATCATTCCTCCATAATGCTTCAAAGTAGGCTCCTAGATCACAGACGTTAACTTTTCTAAATTAGCCTGGCAGTGACTATTTGCCTTTTTTGCTTCCTTTTAGTTCTTTTATTGCTTCCATATCCTTCAAATAATATAATAGGTTGAAAATGATCCCCAAAAAAAGTTACATGCCTTTGTTTAAAGCCCTTAAAAGCTTCCTCTAATTTTCCAAAACCAAATTAAGACTAGTATAAAGTAGTTCCCAGGTGACTGACTTTGGCTCCTCGATTCCTTGAAGTGTTTGCTTGTTCCTATTGATATGTAACTTGTAATTAAGATCCAAAAACAACCTAAAAAATCTCAAAACAACCCATGGAACAATTCATCACAATACCTCAAGAAAAGCACATCAAAACTTGTCTAGGCTAGTCATTCCAATCATGCGATCCGGTCTAACTTTTAACTTTCTTTCACTTGTTTTGGATTAAATGGGTTATGAACATGTTAATAAAGGTATTAAACACCTATGTACACCATTATTCACTTTTAATCTCACAAACACCATAAATTATTCTCAAAACAAGGCTAAAATGTAGGTAGAGTAAGGTATTCAAGTATATACTTGCACCTACGATCAAGCCCCCATACTTAAATTTTGTTCATCCTCGAACAAATCATTACTCATTGTACATTAGGCGAGACTCTAACATTACTAATTATGGCAAGATACTCAAGCTAGAACTACAACGACTATCATAGGTGACAAGTATACAACAAGCATGATGCAATATAACTTTTAAAATTCATGAATACTCTTTGAAACTTCTTAGACTCAAGATTAACTAACTCATAAAATTAGAAAACTCATGCATATTTACTCATTAAATCCATCAAGTACATCACCTATCATTTTTTAAACATGTGCCCTCACAACAAGAAAGTTACCCAATTCACTCAAAATTATATAGTATTTTACACAAGCATGGGTATATAAGAATCAAATTACGCTCGCTCTTCTACCAAAGAATTTACAAGTTACATATGATAATCCATAGGCTTTCCCTTAGTGTAATAATCTAATAATTTAATAATGTATAAGTTCAAGATCAAATGAGACGTTGGAGGTTGTAATGTCGGCTAGGGTATGGGTACGACATGCATAGGAACTATTTTGGCCAAGAATAGTGACTACATTTCCAAGTGTTTTAATACATTACTTTTTCATTGAGACCTTTCTTCCAACACCTATCTTGAACCACTTTTATTACCTTCAACTCATTTTACTTTATCATTAAGCAAGTTTACATATAAATAGTAGGGAGTATTCTCATTCAACACATGATACTATTTTATGAATTTATCTTTTCCTTACTCCCCACCTAACACATAAACTTTATACACCAATAGCCATTCTTTAAGGGCACTCAATTCACTCATTCTTTTCTCTCATTTTCCATTCCCTTTTCACTTTTATTTTTCAATAAATCACTTAGAGTTTGGATCAAATTAAAGGTTTATGAAAGCAACGGAATAGGCTACATATGAGTCTACAAAAGAATAGGCTAAAGGCTCAAAACGGCTAACTAAGATCATACATCAAAGGTAGATAAAAAGAGGAATAAAACTCAACTATCAAAGAAGGCCTATATCATCTCCTAATCATAACATTCTTTATTTCATTTTGGATACACACTGCGCAAGTTCTAGACATCATAATGCAAGAAGGAATATAGAAAAATCTTACTCACACAATGACACATGTCCAAATAAAGAAAGATCACTAGACTCTCAACCAATTAATTGCATGAATTCAAAATTAAGAAAACATATACAAGAGTCAAATTAATAAGCCTAAGTGTCTCAAAAGTAGACATTCAAACCCTATTTACAGCATGTATTTTACTTCAAACCAACTTGCACTCATCGGCAATCATAGTCTAATAAGAGAACTCAGTCAACATTTAGTGAAGGAGTCCAATTTATTAATCCTAATGGCTAATTTTTCCACCAGAAGGTCGCCATTCATCCATTGTTTGGAAAAGTCCCTAATTATGACCCAAAATTAAAAAAATACTCCTAAAAGACAAAAACAAAAAAGGATATCAGTTCAAAATGCACCTTCTCGGAAAAGAACCGAAAAGAAAAACTGGGGGGTGGATGAAGTGTGCTTTTACCTAAAGACATTACAAATAAAAAATAAAATAAGACTAAAACTACTTAAAGAAACTCTTTAAAAATTTTCAAAATTTTCACAAAAATAAAGAATCCTCTAGCACTCTTCACCCTGGGCAAATAGATAGGAAGGATTCCGCACCCCACACTTAAAATCATACAGTGTTCCCAAAGTATAAATCAAGATCAAGGTTAGAAATGCTCCCTGAATCCTTTGGATCTAGCTAACATCATGTCAATTTGTCTTGTTTTCACCAAAGAGGCTCGGAGGACCCCCACACTTTTCCTTTTCCATGCTCCTTAGCTCAGATTCCATATACTCAATCTTCCCAAACCTGTAATGACCAAAAATAAAAAAAATAAAGGTAAAACTAAAAACAAAAACAAAAATAAAAATACCTACTATATGTTACATATTGGTTTGTCTACCAACCAGCGTCTGATTTAACGTCGCAGAACGACCCATCAACTTTTTCCTCCACGTTGAGGTTATGAATTTTAGTCCCAGCATCGCATCTATTTTTCTTTTTCTCTAATTGGATGGTGTAAGTAGAGAGAATATCCAAGCATTGGATAGAGCATGTGGTACTATTTGGGTCTTAAGTCAGGCATGTTATGTTGTGTTTTATCTCGAGGTGCAAAGTTGATAATGTAGGGTTCTTGTTCCTCAGTCTTACCCTCCTCTATTAGTTCATATAGATCAAGAGACATGTGATCATCAAAACATAATGTCTATAAGTAATTTTAATGAAGCCCAATACGCCTCAATTCAAAATTCGCACCAATCGAGACATGCTCATTTTTACACTCTTCCTCAATATCAAACTCAAGAAATAAATGATAGTCAAGTTGTTGGAATTCTTTTTCCCTCTCCCCAGGTTGGCTCATATCCACAACTATTTGGGATTGGACATCAGACGTCTCAATCTTTCTATTCAACTTGGTTCTCAAATCATGGATGCCTAAGCCAAATACAGCTATCTTTATACTTAGCTTATCTCTTTATTCGTTCATTATATTTTCTTGTTATTCCATTATTACCTGTATTGGATTCATCATATTTAAGAGGTTAACTATATGTTATCCATCTTGAGATATATCATTTCTGTAAATATCACAAATAACAGATTGATCATATTGGGGGGAAGGGGAAACAAAGAAAGGGAGATGAAAATCAGGGCAATCACTCTAATGGAAACCCTGACTACCACATATATGAAAAATATTATGTTAAGAGGATTGGGGAGGTGAGAAAAACCCACTCCTTTAAGACAATTGCTTCCCAAGTGGTTCCCTCTGCAAACACTACACGAATGTCCATCATTCAACTAACACTTGTCCAAATTTGACATATCAAGCAAAGTGAAAAGAAAGTTAAAGAAAATAAAAGAAAACTTTGTACAAAATAAAACTGTGTACAACTTAAATGTACAAAATAAAACTATGTACAACTTAAAGAAATAAAGAGAAAAAATATAATCTAGATAAACAATTAACACCTAAGTCCCCGGTAACGGCGCCAAAAACTTGATAGGCTTTTCGGACACACGCAAGTGTACCCGATCTAACAAGTAATATAGTGGCTCTTTTTAGAGCCGGGATATTGTACCTACAGGGACTCGTAGTTAGTTAATTACTAATTTCAAGTAAAATTTAACAAGTGCAAGAAATAAAATAAGATTTAAACTGTAAACTAATTAAACTATCTAAGGAAGCGAGATAAATTTGTGATATTTGGGTTTTAACCAAATATTAGAGAGTTTTGGGGATAAGACTTATCTCACATTGATTCCTAACTAGAGCTTATATTGGCAATTAATTATTTCGTTTGTTGATCTCAAGGTTGATATCATGGTCATGGTCTCTCGATCCTCTAACCTTCTTTTAAACCTATTGAACTAACTACTTCACCGAGAGGGGATAGCCCGTCTAATGCAAAATGTTATCTTCCCATATTCAACCAAGTGGGTCCTCTAGGTAATCTAGGAATCCTAGTGGCTAATTGATTCCCCCTTTACGAGAAAAAGATTCATACTCCCTATTACTCCACATTCTAACCCTCTTACCATCTCTCGAATACAAGAGTAGCCAATATATTTATCCTAATGTACGCGACGCTTTAGAATAGTACGCATAAGAATAATAAGAACAACCAAGAAATACTCAATATGAACCAACTTGAAACTATAATCAAACAATCATGTTCATAGTCTTAACCCCGAAAAGAAGGTGTTTAGCCACTCATATGTTTACAAAAAAATTCCATAATGAAATTCATAAGTAAATTTAAGAGAAAACTGAAGAAGAAAAATAACCTTAATGGGTGAGGTTTTGCACTCATTCTTGCTCCCAAAACATGTTGTATCTGAAGATGGGTGCAATAGTTGCTAAGTACCACTTATATAGTTCCCAAAACTCATCCAAAATCAACCCAAACGAAGTTTTAGTAATACTAATTTAGAACCAAAGTTTCCAGATCAGCAGCCACCTTTTTTGGACCAGGCAATGCACTGTGCGTGTTTTTCTCCCCAAAATCCATGTGTTGTATAAAGAATTATAAAGATTGGTGAATATGTTGAAAATGAACTCTTTTTTAGTCTCCAAAACGTGAAATAGATCAGGCCCAACCAAATTTTTAATAATATAAAACGATTCCACACATTTCCAGATTTCTCAGTTTAATTTGTTGCACCTGGGCACCTTTGTGTGACGCGCTGGTTACTTTCACAGCCTAAAGTGCGCGTCCCCCTGATCATTTGGAGAGATTAAGTGTACTTCACGCCACCTATGGTGAAGGAAAACATTTCAGGTGCGTGTTTGGAGCCGCGCTGCGCTGGAAACTTACATAAAATAAGATGGGCGGCGCACTATCACGGCTGGTACCAAAACTTGCAAATTCAGCTTCTGCCCCATTTTGCGGTGACTTTTTGGGATATAATACTTCATTTAATGATTCTTTATCAGTTCCTTCTCAATATCATGAACTTCTTATTCTCAAAAACGCTTCCATATATGCCCAAACCACACTCTGAATCCTCCACAACGCTACAATCTAGGCTCCAAGATCACTGATGTCCACTTTTCTAAATCAGCCCGGCAGTGACTTTATTTGCAGTTTTTGCTTCTTTTTTTCTGTATTGCTTCCATCTCCTTCAAATCATATAATAGGTTAAAAATGGTCCCCAAATCAAGTCCCGTGCCTCCTTTTAAATACTTTAGAAGCTTCCTCGAATTAGCTGCAACCAAATTAAGACTAGTATAAACTAGTTCCCATGTGACTTTGGCTCCTTGATTTCATGAAGTGTTTTCTTGTTCCTATTGATATGTAACCTGTAATTGAGCTTCAAAAAACAACCTAAAAAATCTCACAATAACCTATGAGACAATTCAACACAAAAAATCAAGAAAAACACATTAAAACTTGCCTAGGCTATTCACCGAAATCATTCTATCCCGTCTAACTTTTAACTTTATATTTTTGCAATTGTTTTGGCTTAAAGGGGTTATAAACATGTCAATAAAGGTACTCAGCACCTACGTACACCACTATTCACTTTTAATCTCGCAAACACCATAAATCATTCTCAAAACAAGGCTAAAATGTAGGTAGAATAAGGTATTCAAGTATATACTTGCACTTATGATCATAAGTGTGGACCACTCATACCCAGATCTACACCAAAAGATGCAGTATGTAGTATGAGTACCAAAATCAATGGGTACCTAGTAGGCATCAGAGGCGGTAAGTAAACAGATAAGGAAAATAAGTCACAGAAGTCATAAAAGGATCACAGGCATAAAATGCTAACTAACAATATAAATACAAGTAATATATCCTAGATACTAGCTATGACAAGGAATATTCAGGCACACGAGTCAAAGAACTTACCTGAATCCTTGCTCAACTAATAAGATATACAAATAATTAATAGATATGGCTATGTACCGATAACCTAAAATGACCAAGAGAAAGTTGGTCTAGCTAAAAAGAAATAAGATTTAAAAGGGATCCCGCAAGATATAGCAAGTGAACATATAAATAGATCCCGCAAGATCTAGAAAATTAACTAGTGAAGGGACCCTGCAAGATCTAGTTGATAAGCATGAGAGGGATCGCGAAGATCAAATCAATCAATAGAAGTATACTTCGAAGGAATAGTTAAGTAAGTAAATAGACACACAAGTATGAATACAAACCCTCTGGTACCCCATCTTAGAGGAGGGTACAAACAACAAACTGCAATCACAAATAACATATGCAAGATGATATGATGCAATGAAAATAAAGGGAACTCGAACACTTCTACCCCGAGCCTTGAGTCCAACAGGCAGAACTGCATTAAAGGCCCCGACCCGTATACCTCTCCTCCAGTCGCTCATGAGCCCAGATTGACAAGGTCTATAGGGATCCACGACTCGTGCACAACTAAATCATAAGATAAATCAAACTTATATAACTTGGATAACACAATATTCAAGTGATATAACTTGGATAAGATAAACTGTAGTCGGACTTATGACAGGTCAATATCAGTATCAATGTCAATGACTATGCCCAGCCGTGATCGGGAATAAATCCAAAATGAACTCAACATCTATATTGTAATCAGGAAAAGGTCTAGTAATACTCAACACTTAACCTTTTATCGTCAAAGCTGGTTAAACACTTTAAAATCGCTCATTTTAGGCTTAGAAACTAAAAACGGGCTCACAATGTCATGCAAGGTTTCAAATTAGTGATTTTTATCTCGTAGCCAAAAATAGTGGAAAAAATACATGAGAACCAGTTTTATGATGATGATATGCTCAAACACTATGATAAAACAATGAATCCTGTTGGCCCTTGCAAGGAAAAAATTCTACAGTAAGAATAACCACCCAAATTGAATAACAAAGACCTAAGGATATTTCCCCTAAATCCACTATCTATGTTCCAGATTCATGGCAAGACCACACAGGGTGACATGGTAACTATAATCGCAAATATAACACCAATACTAAGTCAAGAATCGAACTACAAAAGCGGACAAGGCTCAGGGGTGCCAACCTAGAAAGTCATAGCCCAACGATGTCTAAACACCACAATTACTACCCATATCATCCTAGTGTATAATCGTAAGCCATATCCTACCCGTCCTTAGAAGACAAGCTCGCAAATGCAGTGTAGAAGATGTCCCAACTAGTCTAAGTAAAAAAAAGCACAAATGAACTCCAGCGATCACACAACTAGAAAAAATATAATCTATATGTTAATACAAGTCAAATGAAACCCATAAATCTATCAAAATAGTTAGGGTCAAAATATGGGTCAAAACAAGCCTACGTTCCTTCAAACTCGAAAGCTCAAACAAAGGGTATCAAAATTTTCCCCACATCGTAGGAAATCATGCCCAAAATTTGGAGCTAAGACGAGAAATAAATAATCTTGAAAGGGTGAAATAAAATAAAGAAATAACTTGAAGAAGTTGGGGATTTTGGGGTGAAACTTGATGAAATAAATGAGGAAACATACCAATAATCTAAGGAATATCGAAGAAATCACATTTCCAAAATCATCAACGAGCTCAAGCAAAGATCCAATATTTTAATGGGGTTTTTCGAGTGTTTTAAGAAGAGAAAAATGGAGACAATAGCTGAAACTTTGAGTTTCCAACTATTTATAGTCACTAGACAACTACTTTACATGATCGCATAGACGTTGCTCACGATCGTAATATGTTGCAAGGTTAACCATTGCAAAGGTCTGGGGAATTCAGAGATCATGCAATTTCATGAAGAGGGGAGCTCGACGCAAAGGTCCAGGGGAAAAAATTCACGTGATTGTATGGACTTCAACTCGCGATCGCGGAAGGCAAACAGGAAAGAACATCATGATTGTTTTTGTCTGAGTTGATATGAAATATCCCAAAATCATTCATTCCAAATCAAAATTTAAAGTTCTAACCAAGTGGGTACAAGCTAATAAAGGCCAATGGAGCATGCTTGAGGTGCTTAAAGTGCTTCAAGGAACTCATAATACAAGTTTCAAAGTTATGCACTACTTGTTCGAGAAGAGAAGATCCTTGAAGACCATTAAATCTGCACATGTAAAAGCCTTCAATCTTTGGAAGATAGCATGGAGAAAGGTTATTGATGAAATAAAGAGGAAAGGGACTACAATATGCAAAGAAGGCTAACTCATGAAACTAAACAAGGCTCTTACTTCAATAAGGGTATCTTTGTAATTAGCTAGCTTCCCCTTTCCCAAATTAGTATAAATAATTGTTTACTTAATTTTGTAGGTAGATTTTGATGGTATGACTGCTCTTATGAGTGTATATCTCTTAATTGAGATAATAAGCTTTTGGTAAAGCATGTACTTGAACTTTGTGTAGAAATGGTGATTTCAAGGAGCTTGATTTCCTTGGGGTTTGTGTAAGAGTGTAGTGCTTGATTTGTATTAATATAATGGGTCTTGGGGTTTACATTTCTTTTTCTTATATTTCACTATAATTGTATCTTTGCTTTTGTATCCCATTATTTTTATTTTGCAAATTTCATTTCCTCGTATTTGTATCATTATCATCTGGTATCAAAGAAGATCCATATCATTTGGTATCACATCGGACACGTATCCATATTATTTAATATCAGATCCACATGTCAATTTCTATCGCTACCCAAAACTCAATTTGTGATGGCATCTACATCTCATCTACAAACAAGCCTAATCCTAGCCCAGGTCAAGCAGTGGTAGGCCAGTAGCAAGCATCAAAGGAAAAACTAAGAATGAGATGAAGAGGAGAAGTACAAATAGGATATGAACAACACATAACTAAACATAACTCCTCAAAATCTGGTATCATGGTTGTAGAGCATCTAGATACCAAATGTACAAAATGCAACCCAAGATGGGGCAAACTTACAAAATAGCTATCCAAGACCCAGCTATGATAACTCTGATATTGGAAGAAAAATAAGTCAGCAAGGACGCCAGTTGCTCACCGAATCTCCCAGAATCACACCGGCTAGTGCACATGATCGCATCCGTCCAAATGACTTACAGTAGGACCTGTATTAGGAAAAGACGTAGAAGTGTAGCATGAGTACCAAAGACAAGGGTATACAGTAGGCATCATAGACCGGTCGGGAAAAAGTAAGCATAAGCAAAGTAAAGATTGATGTACGGTAAATAGCATAGGGACACATAATGGATAGCAGGAACCAGATAACTACAACAATAGTTAATAAGTGTAGTAAAAGATCAGCTACCACTAGGTTCTGTACCAGCTAAAAAGTAATAAAAAGGGATACCAACAGGCTATAGTACCCTAGACCTTGGCCATAAGCAACTCATGACAAAATGTGACAGTACTTGGAGCTCCAATGTGACTAGCACAAAGAAGGACTAATAACAAAGTGTAAAACAATCATCCAGTTAAGCATACAATAAATATAGTAAGGGAATGAATACTACTAATCAAGTACAGAAGGAACAACCAAAGTCCACTAGCAAACAAACCCGATCGGCATCCCATACTATCGGTAGGTACACTGAAACAACCAAGTAACCCAATAGGTACTCCCTCCTTAAGCCTTGAAAAGTATAATAAAATGTGAAAAGATGAAATACATGGGG
>JBDJHY010249745.1:0-10687 GCA_039654485.1 Withania somnifera
CGAGACTTCAGGGTGAGCTTGGCGTGCAGCTTTAGCCTAATTCTCCTCTTTGTATATTTTATTTTTGGTTTATCTCCATTGTATTTAGGAGACCTTTGGTAATTGTATATTTTCTACCGTTGTTGTTCTATACTAATGGTTCGTTTGACATTGACATCGGGTCTTGGGTGTATTCCGCAATTCCTTATTTCTTTACTATTTATTTTCATATTCTTCCGCATGAATTGTAGTAGTCCTCTGCTTCGGCTACGGGGTTTGGTTCTCCTACTGGTGGTATAGTAGGTGCCATCATGATTCGAAAAATCGGGTCGTGACACTTGTACTCGAATCTACACATGGGTAAGTGTAGTATGAGTACAACCTGCCAAAGCAACTCGTACTTAGTAGGCTTCGAAGGCCCATTAGGCATATAGAAATAATAAAATAGTAAATAACATAAGACAATAAATATGTTCACGGAATCAATTAGTACATCATTGAAGCTAGCTACTCAGATAGAAATCAAGTAACAAGTGGAACATATATCACTAGCTAATCACATATTAGGAATGCATGCAATGAAGGAAAACGTACCTGAAATTCATGCAACAATATATGTGAATAATAAAAATAATAATCAAGAGTAAAAAGATAATAGGAAGAGAACATGGACAGTATACCGGTAACCTCAAGTAAGGGATGAATGAATGAACAAAAACATCACGCACCATATCCCATATAACATGGATTATCAAGTAACCAATAAGAACAACTAAATAGTAGTAACAATGCTATATTAATGCATATAAACGTTGTCAAGTCCATAGAAAGAAGCATAACGTACACAGAAAACATTATCACCGTAGGCCTTACATCTCAGCCAGGGTACACTAAAGAAAAAGAAGTGCAAAATGTAAGTACACTCACATGAAGTAACCAGTCCTATGTGCATTTGTAAAGTCCCTTCTCCCACATCGGTTGGAAAGGGGAACGAAGTGTGTCTTACAAGGTGCATGGATACCTTTCCCTAGTGAGGCGCCTTTGGACCTGCCTGTGTGGTGGGACCAGGGGACAAAACCGTGAGCGGGGCCCAATGGAGGGATTCCAGTGGGATGCCACGTGGTAAAGCCCGAAAGCGGACAATACTTTGCAAGTGGTTCCTAGGGAGGGCCGTGACAAATGGTATTAGAGCCAGGACCAAGTCGGTGGTGACGTCAGCGAGGAAACTGAGTCTTAAGGGGGGGAGATTGTAAAGTCCCTTCTCCCACATCGGCTGGAAAGGGGAACGAAGTATGCCTTATAACGTGCATGGATACCTTTCCCTTGTGAGGTGCCTTTGGGCCTGCCTGTGTGGTGGGACCAGGGGACAAAACCGTAAGTGGGGGCTAGTGGAGGGATTCCTATGGGATGCCACATGGTAAAGCCTGCAAGCAGACAATACTTTGCAAGTGGTTCCTGGGGAGGGCCGTGACAAGTTTCTTTGTGGGATTAATTATCAATGTAATAAAAAAATATGGCGAGACGATGAATGAAAGAGAAGCTAGTAACAGGCATTGATTCATCACTGTATTTGACAATGAGTTGGGCATAAAACATAAGCTCCTTTCTTAGCTTAATTAAGATCTTCAGTAGCAGTGATGGAAGAGAAAAACACCAAAGTGAGAAATGTGTGAATATCAGGCACATAGAAGTAAAGAATATTATATAGATAACAATTTGTCATAAAAGTACAAAAGCATCTATAACACCCCAAATATTTAAGCTGATATTTGCATACAATGTGTTTCGTCAATTAAAATAATAAACTCTACTTAACACTTCCGAACTTGAGTTTTGCGATATTTGAAACTTTTCTTACCTTAAATTCTGTTAGTATTTTAAGATATTGTCTTGGGGTATTTATGTAAAATACCTTCAATATTTGTATCTTTAATTAATTGTGAAATAGTAGAGATATTTTATATTTTTGGGCAACCAACTTACTTTTTAGGCAACCCTTTCTAGTTTATTCTAATCTTGGAATATATATCAAGTTGGTGTCCAAAATATTACACATCCTCTCATTATTTCGTTTCTTCAAGCTTAATAAACCCCTTGACCCTCTTCTCATCAGTTCTCCTATCTATGCAATGAGCAAAATTTACTCCTTTTTAGCTAAAATCAAGATACACCCTCCTTTGTGGTAAATCTGTAATTCCCTTTTTGTAATTGTATAACCGATAGTATTTTTATCATATCTCCTAGTATAGAACTTTGTTTTGAGTATATGAATACGTTTTGGAAGCTAAAAATAGCTCCACAACTTCTCTTTTTATGTCAAAATATGATTTTTCTGTTTTGAATTCGAAATAGGGGACACAAGATAGGACAAGTTCTATCCAATTTTCTAACTTAGAAACCTTTATGTACTACTGCTAGTATTTTTAAGATATTTCCTTGTAGAAACCTTACTCTTAGGTGATTCTGGACTTTTTCTGACCTCAAAACATATCAATACAACTTTTATGAAGATTAAAAGTCCAAATTTTCCGTTTACCTTTTCAAAACTAAGTTACAACACGATACACTTGAGCTCTCATATTTTACTGTTTTGAGGATTTAATGTGATTTGCACAAATTAGGCACACCTTAGATGCTAGTATAATCTTATATCAATATATTGGAATTATTGAATATTAAATTTGTACTTGATCGTATATCCATAGGTTAAATATACTCTGGTACAAGTTGAGGAACTTGACGCATTATTTGTCTTACAACTTGGACTCTTGAAGTTGTGGTAGGAATGTTTATGTGCTAAAGGCTAAGATTTTTGTAAAAACTAGCACCCTTACTCTTGTTACTTGATGGAGAATTTTATCTATTTACTTGGAACCATTATTTACTGTCTTCGCACCTATATGGTTCTATTGATATTTCTCAGTATTGAAAGACGTTCATTAATTTTTCCACTTGTACGGATTGCTTGATCACTTGTCATTCTTGTTGGGACTTCGTCCTTCTTATGGAAGTGACTCTGTCAGGGGCAAATGTAGAGTAAAAAAATGGGACATATAAAATTAGTATAACATTATTTGCTGGCACAAAAAGACTAAATGGTACACTTGATTAAAGTTGAGTTATTTACCTTGAGGGATAGGGATCAATTCCCACTAAATATATCCTTTTCTTTTCTTAGTAGTGAACCTATATTCTTGAAATCTTAAAATCGCCGCTGGACTCCGTCACTATATTGGCATGCCTCTTGATTCAGATCTTTTGCTATCTTGACTTTGAATTTGTCTTTAATCTTAATTATGAAAAAGACCATTATAAGTATGAACTAAAAAAATTCATTTTTAACATGGTGCTTGATTATTTTGATTATGAGTTTCAACCCTTCTTGATACGGGGTTTTGTTCCTTCTTGATATTGATTTTTCTTGGTGCAATGACATGATATACATATTGGGTGAAATTGCTATTTGATATTTTTTTGTGAAATGATTTTATGAGCTTTCTTGATATTTAAGCATCTGAATCTTAGATATTGATACTGATATTTGGAAGCCTTTCAAGGTTTGATATTTAATATTTTGTCATTTGACATACTTGCTTACTTGATTTATTTATACATGTCACATTTGAGTTGCCGATAACTTAAGAGGAAATCAAGAACCTAATGGCTCCAAGCCTTAAGTTTATACACCACTAAACTTTATGCTTAGAGATAGTTGTTTTCTATCGTAGGTGATATTTGAGAGCATATTTGAAGGTGGACATTTGAAGTAGTTTTTGAAATCTTAAAATGAAGATCTCATTCGCATATAGGCATCTACATTTTAAACTTGTACATGATCCATATATTATACCTTTATATGTAATTTGTAAACTTAAATTTGGTATCTTTTTAGTTATTTTTAAAAGGTGTATAAATCCAAGTCATGTAATGTATTAAAGACATCTTTTGATTTGTAATATTGTATAATAGGGGAAACTAGTGTATTTCATATCTTTTTGAAAGTTTGAAACTAATTATTAGTGTGGTCCTATTGTTATATCAAATGAGAAATATAATCTCTTAAAATACTTGTTTGGATATTTTTAGGGAATTTTCTACACCTTCAAGTGGTAGTGTGGAGATCTACTTTTAAAATCTTATCAAATGAGCCTAATTTAAGTTTTAAATTATAATGAATATTTTTTTTTCTTAAAGTTTAGCTTTTAAGAAAAATCGCAACACATAGATTATTTATTGTTTCATAAAGGTAGCTACTAGTTTTGGTATTTGAGCCTTAGGTTTGTGGTTCTAGGACTTTCATTATGGATTGCTAGAATACTTTTTTTTTAAAGATAGCTTTGACATTTAAGTTGCTTGTATACTTGGTTGATATTACTTTTATTGCATCTAGTTTGCATATGCATCATGTATATGTTACTAATGAATTTTGATCTTCCCTTTCAAAGGAAATTGAATTATGACCTATTTTATTAATAGACCTATGAAAGCCGCTCGTGCGGGTCAGGTGATTCAAACACCCAACCAAGCCAACTAGAAGGGGTTGGAGGACATTTTTCTTACCATGATTTCCCATGTATAGTGAATCTGGCATAAAAAATGATCAGGGTATAAGAGTTTGTCTAAGTCTTCACATAAGTTATAACATTCTTGTTAAGAATCCTCCTTTTCAACAAATGGATGAATTTTCCAACCTTGGCTGGAGCAATGTTCGACCCTACTGAAATAGAATTTGAAAAAAATGAGGAATATGAGTATAGTGGTGTTTGAAGGAAGTGTTGATGCTATCGATGTTGAACAATGTCTTGAGCGCGTGGAGAGGGTTTTCAAGCAATTAGACTGTTTAGATGCTGCAAAATTTATTATGCTATTTCATTATTACAAAAGGATGCTTACCATTAGTAGGTAAGTGTTCCAAATTCTAAGGTAAAACTTCCAGTTCTTACTTGGGATGATTTTGTCAAAGAGTTTCATATAAAGTATGTTCTTTCGGCCTATTTTGATGCAAAGAAAAAGGAGTTAATAAATTTAAGGTAGCGGAGCATGTTTATTATAGAGTATCAACAAAAATTTCTTAGACTTTCTAGCTATGCTCGGGGGATCATTAATAAAATAAAAAGATAAACGAAGATAGTTTGAAGACCGTTTGAATGATTCCCTCATAAAAGATGTGGCTATTCTACAACATGAGAGTTTTTAGCAGCTGGTTTCAACTGCTTTTACTTGGGAAAGAGTTGATAAGGAAAAAAATTAGAAGAAAAGAACACAAATTCAAAAATAAAAAATTAGATTACTAAGGTCTATCCAATATAGGAAGGTTTGATGATACCAAGGATAGTAGTGTTCACAAGTTGGGTCAACACAATTGAAATAGATTATTTTTTTACAGCTAGCACCTCGAGTTATGTCCAAGGAAAGACTCGTGTACCTACTTGTGTGTAGTGTAGGAAGAATCACTATGGTCTTTACAGGGGAGCATCTGGTGCATGTGTAATTTGTGGGAGATTTGATCATAAGAGGAGGGATAGTCCTAACCCTAACCCTAACCCTGCTTCTTCTTTATACACCAAAGGCTTGTTAAAAAACCTACTACCAACCCTCTAAAGTGAATAGAGATGCAAGATCAAAAAACACACAAGCAAAAGATACGGGTGGAGCTAATCAAGTTTGTGGGTATAAAGGTAATACACGAGCATATTCTATAAGGAAAAAGGACTATCAAGGTGGACCAGACATGGTTATCGGTAAATTCCAATTATTTTTACACATTCCTATATCTTCTCATCACTTAGTTTTCCCCAAAATATGAAATCTCTAAGGTTTAATTAAAATGTTTTCTCCTAGAGTCCTTTGGGTCATCAGCTTGTTTGTAATCAAATTTATCGAGATTGTACCTTCACAATTCAAAATTAGTCTTTCCTATAGATTTGATTGATATGACTTTCCAAGACTTATGTGTTATTATCAAACTGGATTGACTTTATAAATACCAAGAAGTGATAGATTGTCAACAAAATGTGTGACTTTCAAAGATTGTACGTTTTTCACACATTATTAGTCAAGGTGACAGATCAATGATATCTAGTATTATTTATGCTGTGTTGGAAAGAAAAATAATTTGTTAATGTTGCAATGCATATCTTTCCCTCATAGTTTATACAAGGTTTGAGAGTTGTACTCTAAAGGACATGCCTACTATGTATGATTTCTTTCCTGAAGTCTTCCCTGAAAATCTTCCTGGATTTCCACTGGAAAGAGAAGTTAAATTTTTGGTCTAGCTTATTTTTTGATCTCCCCCTATTTATATCACTCTATATAGAATAACTCCAACAGAATTAAGGAAGTCGGAGGTTCAATTTCAATAACTTCTTGAGAAATGTTTTATACGTCCTATTTTTTCTCCTTAGGGAGCTCCTGTCTTATTTGTAAATAAGAAAGATGGCACCCTTAGGATTTGCATTGACTATCAACAATTGAATAAGATAATAATCAAGAATAAGTATCCAGTGCTTAGGATCATTGACTTATTTGACTAGTTGATTGGTGCAAGATTGTTTTTAAGAATTAACTTGAGGTTTGGGTATCCCAAATACGGGTAAGAGAGAAAGATGTTTCAAAAACTGCTTTCAGAACTCGTTATGGTCATTATAAATTTTTGGTACTACTATTTGAGTTGACCAATTCTCCTGTGGTGTTTATAGACGTGATGAATTGGGTATTCAAACATTATATTGGTCAGTTGTGGTAGTCTTTATTGATGATATTTTTATACACTTCAGGAATACTGAGGATCATGACAAGCATCGACGAATTATTTTGCAAATTTTGAAGGAGAAAGAGCATTATGCTAAGCTTTTAAGTGCGAATTTTGGCTCAGTGAAGTGGTCTCTCTAGGGCATGTTGTGTCAGATGATGGTCTGAAGGTTGATACTAGTAAAATTCAGGCTATTGTTGAATTGAAACCACCCTAAAGCCCAGTTGAAGTAACGGGTTTCTTGGGATTAATAGGATACTATAGAAGGCTCATGAAAAGATTCTCCATTTTAGCCTCTCATTTTACAAATATTTTAAAAAAGATAGTAAAGTTTACTTAGGATGAAAAATGGTTAGAGTGATTTAAAATCTTTAAATCCTTATTCACGCAAGCTTTGTTACTTACTCCACCAACTAAAGGGAAAGAGTATGTCATATATAGTGATGCTTCTAATCGTGGTCGAGGGTATGTTTTTGATAAAAGAATGGAGAGTTATTTCTTATGCCTCTTAAAAATTTAAACCACATGAACTAAATTATCTTACTCATGACCTTGATCTAGCCGTTATAGTATTTGCCTTGGAAATTTGGAGGCATTACTTGTATTGATAAAAATGTCATATATTTACCATTCACAAGAGTTTGAAGTACTTGGGTATGCAAAAAGAGATGAACTTGAGACAATGTTGCTGTCTTGAACTTATTTAGGATTATGAATGCATAATTGACTACCATTTAGGTAAGCTAATTACCCAACATAAGAATACCACCTTTAAAAGAGGTATGATTTGGAGGACTTCATTGCTTTGAAACTTTAAACTGAGAGGATATTCCTCACAAACAATGTGACAGAAGCGATGAAGCCCAAGTATGCCATTACCTAGTTCAAAGGATACACTTCAACTTGGTGGGAAGCGCAAGTATGAAGAAGGGCCATGAATAACCACTTTGAGATACCTACTTGGTCAGAATTTCTAGCACTGATGGAGGTGAGGTATGTTTCCCCCAATTATCTTGGGGACAAACTCAAAAAGGTGTATGCACTGCACCAAGGTTCCAAAATCTTTGAAAAATACTATGATGAGTCAGAAGGGTTAAGAATGAAGGCCAATCTTAAGGAATCAGTGCAATACACAGTGATTCGCTTTACTAATGGGTTGGGGATGACATATCAAATCCTATGAGGCTTAAGCAGTATCACACACTAAATGAAGCCTTCCACGACGCCAATAAACTTAAAGCAGATTTGAAGGCATAAAAGAGTTACATGGGCAAGGGGACTTTTGCATTGTGGAATAAAGAAAACGTGAACTGGAAGTCACCCTCTAACTATAACACTTTTAAGGAGAGAGGTAGAGATTACAAGCCAAGGGTGAATCCAATGCTTACTTCTAGACCAAGGATGACTATAGATCTTGAAAAGGTAATGTTACTAAATCCCTTACTCTAAGACCCTCTACTATGCAATGATTTAAGTACCGAGGTCAAGGGAAATTGTAAGTCAGTGTCCTAACCGAAGGGTGATCATAGCCTTTAGATAGGGGTACAAACTGAGAGCGAAGATGACTCTGAGGGACAAAGTAGTGAGAGTCAGGAAGTGAATGAGTCAGGTAGTGAGTGGAATAGGGGAAATATAGGACCTATTGCTGGGATTTTGATGAGACGATTCGACCCTTTAGGTGATGAAGACTCCAAATTCCTACTTGAGAGAAAAGACATGTCATGTGTAGTAAGGTATTTAATGGGTGCTATGAAGAAAGAGAAGTGGGATCAAAGAGAGAACTTATTCCATACTAGGTGCAAACTTCTAAAGGAGGTATGCTCATTAATCGTAGATAGTGGGAGTTGCACCAATATAGTAAGTCAGTCATTAGTTGATAATTTGCAGCCAACCACACAAAAACACCTAAACCCTTACAAACTACAATGGCTCAACAACAGTGGTGACATGAAAGTATTAAAGCAAACAAGCCTCGAATTTAGCATAAGCAAGTATCAGGATGAGCTTGTGTTTGATGTTATGCCTATACTAGTCTGTTACCTTTTGCTTGGGAGGCCTTGGCAGTTTGATCGAGATGCGACTCACCATGGAAGGACTAATAAATACTCCTTCACCTTTGAGGGGAAGAAACATGTACTTGCTCCTCTAACTCCTTATCAGTTAAGTTAGCATTACCGATTGATGAAAGAATTGAAGGAGAGGACCAAGGCAATTAAGAGACATGAAGGGAGTGGAGAGCGTCAAAAATTAGTTGTGGCTACAAATACCAAGGTATGTATGTTACCTAAACCTAATAAATTCTTAAAAAGGGTTGATAAGGGGTGCTACTTAGTGTGCCTTGTCAACACTAGTTTATCGTTAACCTCTAACCAAGATACTAGCATTTTTCCTAGTATTCTATCTTCTGTTTTTGCAGGAATATGATGTTTTATTTCCTGAAGAGATGCCAAGTGAGTTTTCGCCCTTAAGGGGAATTATGCACCAAATAGACTTCATGCTGGGATCTTAATTCTTGAATAGGCCAGCTTATAGGAGCAACCCGGATGAGACCAAGGGACTTAAAAACCAAGTGGAGGATTTATTGAACAAAGGCTTGTTCAAAGAAAGCCTTAGTCCTTGTGATATTCTTGTCATTATTATTCCTAAGAGTGATGGCGGTTGGAGAATGTGTATGGATTATCGGACAGTCAATAATATATTATCAAATACTGACATACCATACCCCAGTTGGATGACATATTAGATGAACTTGGAGGATCAACTATCTTTTCAAAAATTGATCTTCGAAGTCGGTACCATCTGATTCTCATGAGACTAGGAGATGAGTAGAAGACAATATTCAAAACAAAGTTTGGGTTATATGAGTGGATGGTTATTCCTTTCAGCCTAACTATTGCACCGAGAACCTTTATGAGACTCATGAACCATATTTTGAAGCCACTGATAAATGAGTGTATCGTTGTTTATTTCGATGACATACTTATCTATAGACGATCGCTGGAGGAACATCTACAACATCTGAGAAAGGTATTTGAAATCTTATTGAGAGAGAAACTATTTGCAAATCTCAAGAGATATTCTTTCGGTGTGAGCAAAGTTGTGTTCCTCGGCTTTGTTGTGAGCACTGTTGGAGTGGAAGTTGTTGAAGAAAAGATTAAGGCCGTTAAATCTTTGCCAACCTCCTCCAATGCTACCGAAATCCATAGATTTCATGGGTTGGCAAGTTTTTATAGGTGGTTTGATTAAAACTTCAGTATTTTAGCAGCTCCATTGACTGGGTTAATCAAGAATGATGTCCCCTTTATTTGGGGAGAAGAACAAGACAAGGATTTTCAGGCCTTGAAGTCTATCTTATGTTCAACACTATTTCTTCAACTTCCAAACTTTGAGAAGATGTTCGAAATCAAATATGATGCTTCAGAGGTTGGTATTGGTGGTGTTTTGATACAGGAAGGCAAGCCCTTAGCCTATTTTAGTGAGAAACTGAAGGGAGCTGCCTTGAACTACTCTACCTATGACAAGGAACTATATGCGCTTATGCTGGTATTGGCCAACTGGCAACATTATTTATGGAATAAGGAGTTTGTGATCAGAACTGACGATGATTCATTTAAGTACCTCAAGAGTCAGTTAAAACAAAATAAAATACATGCAAAGTAGGTGGAGTTTATTGAAATATTTTCTTACATGATCCATTATAAGCATGGTAAGGATATGTAGTAGCGGATGCTCTGTCACAGCGGTTTGTGTTGGTTAACACTCTCGTGTCCAAGTTAATGGGTTTTAAAAGTCTGAAGGAGTTTTATCCTACGAACTATGACTTCGGTGACACTTACTGGGCACTTAATCAAGGAAACCGGGTTCACAAGTTTCAGTTGTTGATGGATTCTTGTTCAAAGATAGGCGAATTTGTGTGCCCATGAGCTCATGGAGGGAGTTATTCGTGAGAGAAGCCCA
>JBDJHY010249772.1:0-10687 GCA_039654485.1 Withania somnifera
TCCTTATGACTCAAAATATACTACATACTACGGTGATCCATAAATACCTTACAGTGAACCCCATATAGGTAATGCGTCCAGCTCTTAAGCGAAAATACTACCACTGCCAACTCCAAATCTTGGGTGTTGTAGTTGCACTCATGATCCTACAACTGCCTTGATGTATACGATGTGACATAGCCCAACTACATTCAAACATAACCCAGACCAACACCCAAAGCATCATAATACACAGTAAATGACTCGCTCTCAACAAGTAGAAAAAGAATCAAAGAGGTGGTCAGCAACTCTTTCAGCCTAAGAAAGCTGGCCTCACACTCAACTTACCACTGGAAAGGCACGTCTTTTCTTATCAGTCTAGTCTAGGGGGTGCAATGGCAGAGAAACCCTAAATGAAATGGTAGTAATATCGTGCTAACTCCAAGAATATATGAATCTCAGTGACAGACGTAGGTTGAGGCCAATCATAAACTATTGCAACCTTAGCTGGATCAACACTGACGCCGGCTCTCGGTACCACATGAACAAGAAATGAGACAAAATGTAGTAAAAACATAGCTTAGAGTTGCTCAATCCTCAAAGTTTGCAATACAACCCTCATGTGCCCCTTGTGCTGAGCTTGACTCTACAAGTAAACAAGTAAATCATCAATTAAGATAAGGCCGAAACACATGAGTCATCAGGTCCATATAGGCTGCAGGGGTATTAGTCAGCCCAAACGACATCACCAGAAACTCCTAATGTCTATACCTCATTTGATGAGTAGTCTTCAGAACATCCTCACCTCGAACCCTTAGCTGGTGGTAGCTAGATCTCAGATCAATCTTATAGAACATCGTGGCTTCTTAAAGTTGATCAAAAAAATCATCAATGCATGGCAGAGGATACTTATTCTTAATAGTCACCTTGTTCAGATGCCTATAGTCAATACACATCGACAGGGACCCATACTTTTTCATAACAAACAACACTGGAGCACCCCACAACGAAACACTAAGATAGGTAAAACCCCTGTCAAGCAAGTCCTATAGCTGAACACTTAACTCACAAAGCTCAGTTGGTGCCATACGATACAGAGGAATGGAAATTGGCTTGGTGCTCAGCTCAACCTCAATTGCAAAATCTATATCCCGCTCAGGTCAGAGGTTAGGCAAGTCGATAAGGAATGCTTCTACCAACTCAGTAACACCCAAAATAGTCTTCGGGGAGAGGGGCTCAGCACTAATATCTCTAACATATACCAAGAAGGATTAACAACCCCGAGTGATAAGTCTGTGGGATCTACATTAAGAAATGGACCAAATCGATGAATAGCTCGTGGGGCCATCCCACACCACCAGGGGTACACTATGTACGAATAAGGTCACAGTGTTGGGATAATAATCCAAGACCACATGATAAGAGGACAACCAGTCCATGACCAAAATCACATCACAATCTAACATTGCCAGCTCAATCAAATCAATGCAGGTGTTGTGACCCTGAAGAGTCCCTCAACATGACCTATATACCCGATCCATCACTAAGGCTACACCCACCGAGGTAGATCCACTCAAAGGTACAGGAAACCGCTTGCTATCAACACCCAATCTTGAAGAAAAAAAATAGAAATAGGGTGGAACTTGGATAAAAAAATTAGAGTAGAAAACCTTAACACAGAGAACGCACTAGTAACAGCTGAATCAAAGGCCTCGACCTCAGCCCTATAAGGAATGGCATAAAACCAAGCTGCTCTCCCTCCCCGTATGCATCCATGTACCTACCCCTACCTCTGGCCACCCAGCCTCCTCTGGTAGCCTGATAGGCCCTAGGCTAGAGGCAATCTCGACTATAGTGACCCCGACACCCACAATCATAACAAATGTCACCTGCCCAAAGCTGGCTACGGGATCCCTCGGCCAAACCCAAAAAACATGGAATTAGGCCTCTGATAGGGCTGCTAATCCCGTACCTGGAGGCTTGCTGTTATCAGCCCGATAGAAATATCTGACCAAAACCACAATCCACTGACCTGGACCCCGAATAAACACCCAAATGACACTGCTTCTTCTCGTTACCCCTTTAGGCCTGGTGAATCAAGATCTCGATGAAACAAGCATGGTCAGAAACATACAAAATTGATTTCTATAGCACTAACAGTAGCTCAACATGACCCTACAAATCTGGCCCTAGTCCACGAGCAAAGCAGCAAATCCGCTCCTCCTCAAAAAATATCAAATCTCCAGCATATCTGGATAACTCAATAAACTAGGCCTCATACTCATGGACTGTCATAAACCCTGTCTTAGACATTCAAACTATTCTCGCGATGCATCACGGACACTATGAGGCACATACTGAGCTAGGAATGCCTCTCTAAATTGGCCCCAAGTAGGTGAATTGACCCTAGCGGTCTGCAATTTCGATAAGTTTGCCCCACCTACTAGCTGCACCCTTGAGAAGATAAGATGTTAAGTCTACCCCATGAGAATCTGAAAGCTCTAGTATCTAAAGATGCTCCTCGAAATTAGTAATGAATGCAAAGGGGTCACGCCCTTGTGGTCCTGAAAATCTAGCAGGTGCAACCTGAAGGAAATGGTCTAACATCTTCTGCACCTCAGATACGAGTATAGAAGAAGCTAAATCTTGTACAGGGGCAGTAGAAGTGGTTTGAGATGGAGCAACTAGCAGTGCTGTCGATTATGGTGCTAGTGCTACAGAAGCTAGGGGAGGCAGTTTTCCTCGTGCGACTCCCTGAGAAGATAACTGTGGCCTATCTATCACTGTACCATTTAACCTCTGAAGAATCTTCCATAATATGTCTCTGAATGCAGCAGGTGTTGGCTGATTAGGCTCTGGTGGTGGCATGGAGGGTGCTTGTGGCTATTAAATAGTTGTAATGGTAGCAACTGGTAGATCGTCCTCCCCTACCACTTACAGGCTCATTAGGGGAGGGTCTCGATCTATTGAAGATCCTCTGGTATGGACATTTTCAAAGGAATGAAGTTAAGGTAAGTTCCTGAAGAGTACAAATAGCAATGGACAATAGGATTCAAAGGAGGATAATGCTTTCTAAGGTACCCCCTAGCCTCTCGAAGATCAGATGCAGACGTCTACACACAGATCCACCGGACTCTAATAGGCACTAGATCAAATGCTAATGAGACCAGCAAAACTTAGCTCTTTTTCCACTCTGTAATGACCCAAAATCTCAGGCAATGATGGCATCTACATCACTCATGTAGACAAGCCTAACCATATAGCCCAGAGTTATGCGCAGTGGGCTATAGACCCTCATAACAACCAAAATAGCAAAGTAAATAATAAACAATACATGATAGAAAAAGCCAATAAGGAATCATACAAAACTCAAATCCCAAAACCTGGTGTCAACGGCATACCATACAGGATAAAGGAAAGATACAAAATACAAGAATCTCACCTAATGGATAATCCAACATAGGGCCTGCTTGGACCGAATGAAGTAAACCAAATGTAGGAAACCACGGTTGGTTCGGATGACAAAGCTCACCATAATCTTTGTAGTCAACTTGATCTACTCTCTATGATCACTATGACGCTGATAACCCCTGCCTCTATCTGCACCATGGAAAAGGTACAGAAGTATAGCATGAGTATGAAACAAGGAACCCAGTAGACATCAAAACAAGGGCCTAACCCTTTAGTCCCATTATCAAAATGAGGGCCCATTCCTTTAGTGCAAATATTAAAATGATGGCCCAACCCTTTAGTGATAAATATCGAATAAAGGCCCAGCCATTTAGTTTCAATATCAAAATAAGGGCCCAACTTTTAAGTGCTAATATCAAAATGAGGGCCCAGCCCTTTAGTGCTAGTAACAGTCCAAACAGTAAATATAAAAAGTATTAATACAGTAGCAACAAAAAAATAAATAACAAAGGAAATATAAGTAAATGGCGTCTAGGATCAGCCACAGGCCCCTATCTAAGAGCTCATCTTACCACACTCGTCGCGTAACAGGGGTTGCTCCAGTGGTCACCACCGTGATAACCTAGTTGAGGTGATCTCACAGTCCAAAATAGGAAAATTTAGCACAAGCAGTCTTTAGTAGTCTAACTAATAAGGACTTGTGAACCTTACCGAGGTCACCTCACCATAGCAACCCCATCAAGGTGACCTCAGAAGGATGGAATAAGTTTACCAAGGTGACCTTGCCAAGGTGACATCGCTAAGACGACCTTGTCAAGGCGACCTATGGGCTCTGGCATAACTTTTCCAAGCCGGCCTCGCCAAGGTGATCTTGCCAAGATGACCTCGTCAAGGCGACCTTGGTGCTGGCATAACATTTCCAAGGTAGCCTCACCAAGGTGACCTCACCAAGATGATCTTGGGGCACCGGCATAACTTTCCCAAGACGGCCTCACTAGGGTGACCTTACCAAGATGACCTTATCTAGGCGACCTCAGGGTGCTGGCGTAAATTTATCAAGGTGACCTTGCCAAGAAAACCTTGTCAAGGTAACCTTAGAGGTACTGGGCCAGTCCGTGATCTGCAGAAACCCAGGGTAAAACTCTAAGGGCCTCAAATGAGCATCAGAAGTCCCCAATTCTAATAAACTCAGAATACATATTGCTTGGAAAAGCACATCATATAGCCATAACCAGCTAGAATTTAGGAATTGCACATAATCAAACTAGGAAGTAAGGACAAAATACCAATAAACCAATCTAGGAAAAAGGATAAAACATCTATAAGACAATTTGGGAAAATGGGTAAAACATCTATAAGCCAATCTGGGAAAAAGGATGTTGGAACTCATGAATTGAACCATAATAACTTGGAAAACAATGATTAAACAACTGTAAGATAGAACTCGTGAATTGAACCATAACCAATTGCATTGATCCATAACCAGCTGGAAATTAAAGATAAAGTAACTACACTCAAAAAAGTTTATATTAGGGACGACAACTACACTCAGCCATGTTCTCAACAATGGTGAACAACTACCATTTCTATAGGAAGAAAAGAAGAAACTTACAAATGAAATAAAAGACAATGGTGAGCTTGGGGATGGACTTCCCTTCAATTTGATTTGAGTTTTGAGACTCAAACAACAGGTTGGACAGAGAAAAGAAAAAAAATGAAGTTTGGGAAAAGTCTTGAAAACTTCAAGGATATAATTTATACATATAAATACTATCGGGTCCTAGCTCATGATGCTGCATGGGCCAGGACCAAGAAGGAAATTAGACTGAGGCGATTTTTACATAAAACAGCCCAAAAACTTAGTGTAAAACTAGTTTTAATGGTAAAACAAGTCACTAGGGCACCGAGCTACCCATTCCAGCAAGTCATAATCAGCATGGGAAAACTACCAAACGGCTCTAAGTACAGAAAAGGACAAAAGGCAAGGAAATGACTAAGAGGGTCATTTACATACATGCACCCCCTGTCAGTGCTGATAATTAGGGTCTCTCCGTATCAACATCAATGCCATGTCTCGGGGCCTTGCACCCTGTCAGTGCCAAGTATCCATCTCAAATAGTAAATATATAAGAGTATCAACACAGTAGAAGTACGATGAATAATAATGGAAAATAGAAAGTAAACGGAGTCTAGGATTTTCCAAAGGCCACCAACTAAGAGCTCACCACACTCATTGTGTAGTAGCTAAAATAGTTCCAACGTTAGCATTTCCATGCGGTAGAACCAGGACCTAGGCATTTACCTTATATGACCTCTCACGAGCCCTTTAAATCCAACTATAATATCAATAGAAATACCTCGATGAACCTAAATAGCCAGGCCCACTCTACTAGCCATATCACAAGCATAATGATAGTAACCCATTCTACAATGCAAAAAATAAACCAACCTACCTGGGTGCTGGTAAAAATCCTCGAAGTGCGCATACCATGGATCCAAAGCTTCGATGCAGACTAAACAAATTACAAGTCAAGGGATAAAATTATTAATAATAAGACCCATTTTCAATTAGCAACCCAGTTTGAAAAGCGGCCCCCATAACCAAAAAAAAAAAACTAAATATAATAGCGCGTAACCGTCAGCTGGGGGAAGTCATGGTCCTTATATGAGCTTAAGGTGACAATAAATCAAAGGGTAAAACTAGTTCTAATGAGTAAAAACATTGTTCACAATTAAATAAAAGAAAAAATAACAAAAATTACCCAAAAATCTAGCACCACGAACTCCCATGATCACCCACGCAACTCCCCATGGCTTAAAACCCTTAAAAGTCAACTCACACACTCAAAAAGAAACTGAAAAAAAGATAAAACAGGCTTGAAATGAAATGGAAGATCCCTTATTTATAGAGTACGGAGGGCCGTAAGGGCACCCTTTTGGCTGTAGGTGCGACCTCACAGGGAGGCTACCTTGGTGTAGGGGAGAACTTTACCAGAGCGGCCCCTTGAATGCAGGGGGAACCTCTCTAGGGTGACCCAAAGGCTGCTGGTGCAGTCAGTGACCTGCAGTAATACAAGGAAAATGGGAAAACTCTTTTAGCCGTAGGTGCGACCTCGCCGGGTGGCTACCTTAGCGTAGGGGGGAACTCCACCAGAGCGGCCCCTTGAATGCAGGGGGAACCTCTTTAGGGTGACCCAAGGGTTGCTGGTGCAGTCAGTGACCTGCAACAATACAAGGAAAATGGGAAAACTCTGAAGGGTCTAAAACAAGCATCTAGAGTCCAATTCTAAAAAAACAAAAGTGCATTTTTGGTGGAAAACACACAACAGACTCAAAAAAATCAACACAATGATCTTCAGAGGCTATTTAATAAAAATAGAGCCCAAACTCAAAAGGATCAATATGAAGCCCAACTAAGGACTTCCACAAACCTACTTAAATAAGCCCGAGAACCTTGAGAAGCAAACCAATGACTCAACTAGCCCAAAATCAACATTTAGGAGCTAATGGAATCAATAGAATCCCAATCTAATGCTTGATCATCAAAAGCACCAGGCTCCAAATTGGGATTCAGTTAGGCTGAATTTCAACAAAATAACTAAAACTCAAAAAAAAGCCAAGGAGATGAACTTAAGGTCCATCTAGGCCAAAGTTAGTATTTTGGAGCTAACAGAACTGTCATAATTCAATTCAGAGTGCATTTACTACTATTTCACTAGAAAGTACCACTGTTTCAAAACTAAAACTTCAAAAGAGAAAAACTAAGATAACAAGCAAACGAGTCACCAGAGTACTGAGATACCGGTACCAGTAAGTCATAAATGACTTAGAAAAACTACCTAATTGCTCTAAGCACAGGAAAATATGAAACAGAAGGAAGTGATTAAGAAGATCATTACATCTTGGCCTTGATTCGGTAGTGAGTAATGTGTCTTCAACAGAAGTGAAGCTTTAGGTTGAGCATGACTATCATGAACCTATCCTATAGAAAATAAAGGTATTTAGTAGTGTAATAAAATACATAATAATTAACATTGTACAAAAGAAAAAGGGGGACTCAAGGGCGAGTGTTAAAGAAAAGAATATTGCAAAGGAAAATACCGAAAAAAGAAAAGGAGGGTAATGGAACAATTGAGTTGGTCACTAAGTTCCCAAAGCATTCCCTAATAGCACTAAAATCGAAGTTATAAGGAAAAAAGGTCCTGACATGATTCATGTCGTCTTAGTAAATGCTAAGTCGTAATTGATAAGGGAAAGCCTATACATATTGTATATACAATTTGATTTCTTTCTAAGCATGGGAGAATAACGGAGGGTAATGGAACAAATTTATTTGGTTACTAAGTTCCCAAAGCATGCCATACTAGGACTAAATCAACATTTTAAGCCAAAAAAGGTCTTGACATGATTCATGATGTTTTTATGAATTCTAAGTCATAATTGATAAGGGAAAGACTATACTATTGTGTATAAAATTTGATTTTTTTCATCATGGGAGAATATCATCCCAGTCCTAATAGTCTATCGAATTTCATTATGTGTGGGACTTCTTTGTTGTGAAAGCAAGTTGATACTCTAATCAATTTTGAATGCGTTCTGCAATGGTCTACGGGATACAAGCTTTTCAAAAGGTATTTCAATGTGTCACTTGAAAAACAGTCATAGTGTAGGATTGGATGCAATTAGCTGATATAATATCATGCCTAATGAATGCTTATGCTGAGATGAAATTTGTACAAAGGGGGTTTTAAGTATTTGATGTGTAATGTTTCTGTTTCTATTGTTGCTTGAGGACAAGCAACTATTTTAGGTTGAGGTGGTGATGTGATGGTATTTTACATCATATTGTGTACTTAAAATCCCTAAAACATAGTATTTTCTTAAGTAATAATAGAATTTTTTAACATTTTTTATTGAGTATTTTCAGGGTTAAGCCACTAGGTAGAAGTATACAGCAAATGCATTGAAAATGGCAGTTTTTACAGAATAATAAGAAGACTCGCCTTCACCTAGATGAAATGTCTAACCCAATCACCTAATGAAAAGCTCATAGGATAAGAACCCAAAAGTAGGCGGCCCAACAGATGTCTCATCTACTAGGAGACGACCCCAACAACATGTTGCCTAATAGAAAACTCACTAGATTAAGACCCAGAAGCAGGCAACCCACCAAAAATTTTGTCTTCTGGGAGATGGTTCGCCAAATAAGAATAGATTAATAGAAAAATCACTTGATTAAGAAGGTCACAAACGGAAGACCGGATGGTCCATTTCTAACCAGGTGAATCGCCTGAAGTACCGTCCAACCTGACGAAGGCCCAGCCCAAGTGTCTATTGCTGTACTTGATCCCATTTTCTATAACTAGCATAATTAACATAGTTTTCAAGGGAGACTAATATTTACACTTAAATAGAATACAAGACTTCAATAAATATATTTTTTACAATTACTTTTTGAGGCTTGAGAATCTATAGTTTAATACCTTTACTCTTTGAATCACAAGTGTTGAGTTCTTTTGATTAATATCCTATAATTAGTTGAATGTTTACATTTTTGGTATGTTACTCATTATGTTATAGTTTCTTTATTGTAGTATGATATTAATTTTGGGCAAAATGCTAACCCTATAGTTGTTGGATCCAAGGGTTAAACTATGCTAGGGTTGTAATCTACATAAGTTGTTGCATCTATTCCATTGTATGAATATAATCTCTACGTAATAACTAACTTTTAATAGTTGCAAACACTAGAAGATGCCTAGGTTTAACTAGCACTAACCTTGTGTATAAGACCAGGAGTTGAGATTATGCTGAGAAATTAGGGGCATTAACACTTGTCTAATGGTTGCTGATGTAACTAGATTAATCATCTTGAGTTATTATGATATCTACAATACACTCATTCATAGCCATAACACAATGTAAAAGAGTTTTACTTAGGATCATAGGTTGTAAAACACTTAAGTAAATAGCATTGTATATGTACATAACTCTAGATGTGGGAAGGACTATGCAACTGTGTAAAGATTACAATTCGTGGTTTGGTTGAACCCTAGTGAACATGAAACTAGGTTAATAATACACTTGATTCGATCGATAATTATTGACCACAACAACGAATTTACAATAACACAAATTCTACTTATTTAATGCTAGAAATAAGAACTAACTATTATATACTATTGTCGGGCGTATATTTGTCACCGTATTCCCTGTGGAATCGACCCAAACATTAGTTGAGTTTAATAACTTACAAGTAACCACTTACGCTTTGAAATGAAGAGTAGTTTGAGCGTTATCAGGTCTACCCTATATCAAGATGGTGTTTTGAGACTTAAAGGTCACATTTATTTTTCGAGGGTTGGTGATCTTATTCAAATCATATTTTAGAAGGCTTCTTGTTTTAGATATTCTATATACTCAAGTATAGTTAAAATATACCAATATTTGAGGCAGCATCAGTGGTGAGAAATGTCTAAGGATATAGAAGACTTTATGTAATAGTACATAAACTGTCAGCAAATGAGGTTCAAGCACATGAGGCCTGGTGATTTGATTCAGAGAGTTTGTATTCCTTAGTGGAAATGGGAGAAAGTCATTATGGATTTCATGTCTTGTGTTTCTCCTAAATTTGGAAGGTTTGATTTTACTTAGGGCATCGATAATTAGTTAACAAGTCTGCTTATTTTCTATCGGTTTAGTCTTCCTTCAATGTAAAGAGATTTGCTCTAATCTACCTCCATGAGGTTATTTATTTTCATGTTGTTCATGTTTCTATCTTTTACCTCATTAATATTAAGTTTATGTTTAAGTATTAGAGGAATATTTAGAGGGATATGGGCACCTAAGTTAAGCTTAGCACACTTTTAACATTTAGACTGTTGGCCAGTTTAATCAGACTATTCACATTTTATTTGACATGGTTCAGTCTTTTGTTCATGATTTTAAGGGTCAATAAGAATATCTCATAGCCTTGGATGAGTTTTCATATAAAAAAAACTATCATTTGAGTATCTAGATGAATCTATTTAAGGTGTTGTATTGTAGGTAGTGTAGATCTCCAATTTGGTTGTTTGAAGCCATTGAGGCTATGGTATAGGGTATTGATATATTGTGTGATTCCTTTGATAGTGTTTGGGTGATTCAACATTATTCTAGGTAGTGCAGAGCAGCCAAAAGAGTTATACTCACCATATGTTTTGACCATTGGAGTTTAGGGTTGTTGACCTAGGTGTTTTAATATTTGAAAAGAGGGTCAGGCTCAACCATAGGCCAGTGGCTGGTGGTATTCTGTTTT
>JBDJHY010249783.1:0-10687 GCA_039654485.1 Withania somnifera
CTTCGGCTACAGACTACGGGGTTTGGTTCTCCTACTGGTGGTATAGTAGGTGTCATCATGATCCGAGAAATCGGGTCATGACACTCCTCTATTCACTGTCTTTTATTGATTTTATTGTTATATGAGTTCGGTCGGCCTATCCTACTGGATAACCTTTTTTTGTACTCATACTACACTTCTGCATCTTTTTTTATGCAGACCCAAGTACGAGTGCTTGCCGCTGATTCTTTATAGTGTTGATTATCTTGATTCGAGGTTGACGTTGGCTTCTGGCTTCTGGAGGTTTTCCTTTACCTTTCTTATTGTTTATTTTTAATGTATATTTCTGAGATAGATTATGTACCTTCACTTTAGACTTCTATTTATTTTCTTTGAGGATCATGTGCAAGTTTATCACATTTTGGGGGTTTCTTTTATTATACTAGATTTCCGCGTATTCTACCCTTATCTATGCTATTATCTTCGAAATTTATCTATTATATTTTATTTCCATACTTGTTTGATGGTTATCATATGGTGGGTTGTAGCTGCCCTCATAATCTAATAAATTGGTTCCTTAAAGGAAATGATTCACACCAATGCTTGAAATCATGCAGACTTAGCTACATGGAATGTAACACATTACCAAGGCTTTCTATTTTATTCATGTAATAAGAAGCATGTCGTACAAGTTACCTCTCAAGGTTTTCTACGTGGCATGCAGGCTCAGCTCTAAGTGTGATTTTTCAACTCCATTTTGTTTAAGGGGACAAGGGTAATTTCCCAACCTAAATAAGTCCTCTATGTCATTTTGATTTCTTTCGTTAACCCCAAAACTCTCCATCTCCAAGGGCTCAATCATTAGTCGCTGCTAAGGATTTCTTTCCCTTAAGGTATGTGTGTACTGAATGAGAGTTCCCTTTCATTCTCATGCCCGAATTAGTGTTTTTGAGTTAAAATTTTGAGAGATTCATGAGTAGGATTCTTACCTAAATTCATTCCCATGCTTTAAATGTGGTCTTGCATGATGCTCTGATATGCATAGTCATATCCTCACAAGTTTTATCACGATTTTCTATGATTAAAAGATAGTAACCTAATTATTTTTATATACAAGCATGATCCAAATTCTTTGTGAAGTTTCTATGAAATATATCTCCTTTTATATGGAATTTGTACATTATCACTTCACGTTTAAATGTAATAGTTTAATATATTTCAATGTTAAGCATGATATTCAGTGTTTGATGTAACTGCTAATTATGCATAAAAGTATCAGATTTCATGCTATTTAGATCACCCTTAGTACATTTTGATCATTTTATAAAAGATTTAGATAAATATTAGTTTTTCAGGCTATATATAGCATCCTTCAGTATACCTTTGATATTTTTATCACAGAATGAGATAAGCAGTAGTTTTAAAGCTTGATTTAAGCAAACTCAGTATTTAGGGTTCAAACTTCTTCACGGACTAGGATTGTTTCTGTATGAATGGTACAGACTTAAATAAAGTATTATTTTACTAGTCCAAGTTCAGTATAGCATGAGCACTAGTATTTCAGTTTTAGGAGTAGTGTCTAGCATCGAGTGGATTCAGGTTTAAGATAAACCCCAATACCTGAACTATGTTGCCATCATACGATTTTAGCCTCATAAGGATTAATTCTCTGTTTAGTGGATCCACCTAGTTTTCGTCCCGTACCTTGACAAGTATTAGACCCTTTTTTTATGTATGATAGAGACACACTAAACTCCATGAGGTTCACATGGATTCTGTTGGTTAAGAGAATCTTCGAACTATGTTCAACTCTAAGTTTTATAATGTGATTAAGCATGTTGCATGACTCATTAGCTGATAATAGATATGACTATTTTATTTGCTATCACAATTTCTAGTTTTCAAGCATGTTTACAGTTAAATATGAATCAATAAAACTTAAGTTTTCATGAGTCTGCATGATGCACAGTTTTACTAGTTTCTCAGTATGAAATCTATTTAGATTTCATGTACTTCCAGTTTTATATTCAATTCTTCTATTTCTAGATTTAGTATTTCTATATGGTTGCACATGCATATTCAAATTTTCCCTTATCTTTACATGCTCGCATACTTAGTACATTCTAGATGTACTGATACATACTTTTTACCTACACTCACAATGTAGATTCAGGCCATCAATCCCATGCTCGTGGATAGTCTTGGATCTTCAGTCAGTAGAGCTTCAGTGGTGAATCCTCATGATATGAGATCTATGGTGTTTATCCTTAATTTAGACTATGTTTTTTACGTTTAGTAGTTTCTTATTATGAGCTAGAGATTTGTTATAGCTAGTTAATCTTATGTAATAGATGCTTTTCAGACATAATGTACAGTACTTAGTTCTCCTTTTTGGACTTATTATTTCAATTCAGTTCAGACTTTGTGATATCTATATTCACTTGGTCCACTTGATTTCATATTACTATTTCAATTCATATTTTTTCATAGTGTAATTTTTATGCCAGATACATATGGTTAATAGAGGATCCTTCAGGGTTCTTAATATTGTGTCCCATCCATGGTGTATACTCGGGGCATGACGAGCTTGTAACAGAGCACAGAGTTCAAGTGTCCTAGGATGTCTAAAAATTGAGCTTAGTGGAGTCTCTTGTATAGTTGTAGAGCGCTCCATACTTTCTCATGACCCAGATTTTGGGTAACGATGGCATCTACAACCTATATACAAGCTTTTCCCTATAGCCAAGAGCTACACATAATTGGCCATAACAGTTCACAAACCACAATCAAAGAATAAAATAACTAAAATAGCTAATAATTGAAGATTGAAATAAATATATATACAACCCAAACCCAAAACTTGGTGTTAATGGCATTCGGAGCTACAAATTCAAAAGAAAAACATATATACAAGTGATTGATCTTATAAAAGTAATACTACTCGAGGCTTTCCATGAAACAAAATAAAGTAGGATACAACAACTAGAAGCCACGATCAGCTCAAACATTGAAGATCGTCATAGTCTCTGCAGAACAACAATCTATCCAGATCGATCATATCATCTAAGATAACCCCTACTGGTATCTGCACCACGAAAAGGGAACAGAATTGTTGTATGAATACCAAAACACAGGTATTGAGTAGGCATCATAGGACGATTGGGCTAAAGTAAAATACAAGTAAAGAGATGGCAGGGAAAGTAAAATAGGTCAATAGGGAAAAGTAAGAAATATAAAACTAACTATACAGCAAGAGTTGAAAATAGGAAAAGATTCTAACTACTTATATCAGAAAGGTAAGCACAGTATCTAAGCAAGTAAGTCTATGCACGGCTTTCAAACAGGAATATCCAACAATAGCATAGAACTAAAAATAAACTATTGAAAGTGTACCTAAACTCCAGCTAAGTGTACTAGAATCGAAGCGACAATTTGAAGGTAAAACTGACTAATAAGCATAACTATAAATAAATAAAGGAGCTAATACAACCCAAATGAACCCCCTAAAGACCAGTGAGTACAAATAAAAGTAAATGACACAAGAATATGTCTAATTCTCCATCCCGCAAGTAGGCACAATAAATGCAAACAAGAACTCACCTGATCTTCCCCCCATTATTCCCTTAAAGTAAAACCAACATGAATATAATGAATTCAAGGGGTGGGAAAAGTAAGTCGGGACTTATCCATCTAGAACCAATAGTATATGCCTAGTAATCAATGGTGGGGGACACTTCCTAGGAGGTTCGCATCTCAGAAAAAATAGGGAGGGTCGCGCCCTAGAAGTTACACCTCAATATCAATAGTATGGCCACACCCTAGAGGATCGTACCTCAGTAAAAAACAGTGTGGAATGCTCTGCATAGGGGCGCACATCAATATCAATAGCGGGGGCAGCACCGTGGAGGACTGCACCTAAATATCAATAGTGGGGGTTGTGCCCCAGAGGACCACACCTCAATATCAACAGTAGAAGCTACACCTTGGAGGTCCCTGATATCAATCTATATCGTAGCTGAGCACCTAAGTGCCCAAGACATAACCCTGCGACAGTCAAAGCTATATTTCAATTATATTCCGAACATAGCGCCATACCGCCAGGTGGTTATGGCATAAGTTATACATATAACTAAGATAACTCATTTAAGTTATTAAGCTAGTAAATCTTTCTAGTTTGAGTTAAGCCTGATAACACTCCTTCTACCATATTCCCCACCCGTACCTGTGCTTAACTTACATGAGCTCAATATTTAAAATGCATGAATGTGATCAACAATAATAAGGAAACATACAACTCACTAGGATCGGTTATAGGCCACCAACTAAGAACTTATCTCATTCCCAAAGTTTCGGCACTATCCAACACAACCACCAGGGTCTGGCAAGCCCAGGACTTCCGTACATAATCCAACACTCTCGACGTCCCTCCATGGGACCCCAAAGAAAAGGTAAATAGTTGAAAATCAATAAAGTATGAATTCCAACCTAACAACTATCCCATAAAACTATCCACACCAGACAAGTGTTTTGCAATAGACCATTAAAAGAAAAGTAATCCAAGCCTACCTGGACACCGGCAAAAATCGTTAAAAAGCATGAAGCACCGGCTTGAAGCTCCAAATAGGACCAAATCTTCTCAAAAATAAAAAATTACATATCTAGGGATCAAAAGATGAAGAACAACACCAATATTTCAAAGTACAATCCAGGTAAAAAATGGGCCTGTGGGCCCTGCATCTTGGAAAAAATAATCTAAAAATACCTGCATGAAGGCCTATGCTCAAGGAACTCGTGGTTCAAAAAAAATCTTAATTGGACCTCCATATAGTCGTTAATAGGCCAAGTAAAGCTTATGTAAAGGGTGAAAATCATTACAAGGGAAAAAAGGAGATAAACAGGAGGAACTGACCTTAAAATGAGATAAAACAAACACTCAACCATTCCCCAATTATGCACTAACAATCCGCAATAATTCCCTAAGAACTTGCTCTTAAAACTAATTGAAATTTGAGAGGTGGATAGAAGAATTTCATTGAAAATAATAGATTTTTGAAGCTACAACTAGTTTATATAGGCATCGAATGCATGCATCGCAATAATGTTCAAATATCTTGCGACCAGCCATATCCTGACTCATCTTGATTGCGTCCATAAACTATGTGATCGCGATGAAAGACCACAAAACCACAGTGAACAATTATCAATAACTACGTGATTGCACCAAGAGTCGCTAGATCGCAATGAACAAGAAACTAACCTTAAACAATCATGACCAAGGACTATACGGTAAAGATGAAGACACTGTGCTTGTAACTTTGACAGCAAAACAATTGTTTTTAGCAATTCCAAAAGCTCTCAATGAGGTCTCGAAATAAAATTGGGCACGGTTTTCAGTAAACCAAATAGGCACACAACATGGAAATGACATTTCGGACTCATAGAAATTGTCGAAATGGAAAATTAAGGTCTTTTAAGTAAAAATATCCCCCAATCACACCTGAATAAACTACTCAAAATCACACTAAGCCACCAAGGCACCCAAAATGACACCGGACACACTGGGAAACAAACCAACAAACTACCAACCTAAAATCCCTACTACAAAGTTGATGGAAGCAATATAGTTTTGATCAAACGCTCCGTCACTAAAAGCCCACCAAGGATCCAAAATGAACTTGGTTGAGCTGAATTCCCATATAATAACAAAAACTCAAAAGGAAACCTCGAGATATAAACTAAAGGTCCAACTAGACAAAAGTTGGCAGTTTAGAGCTAACGAAACTATCGCAATCTGACTCTAAGTGCGTATGCTAAGAATTCATTCTCAAGTTTTTTTATTTTAAAGTTAATCCTTTAAAATATTGAAACTGCAATAACATGCTATCAAACTGCAAGGGAACTAAACTAACGGTCCCAGCAAGTCATTAATAACTTGGGGTTGCTAACAAAAAGCTCGATAGACTGAAGAAACTAAAAGGCAAGTAGATAACCACGCGGGTCATTACAAAATCCACCACTAGACAAGACTTTTGTCCTCCAAAAGTCAAAGAAAGAGTAGTAACTGAAGGCTCGAATATAGGTGGATCCATATATCATGCATTATCTCATAGGTAGCCTTCTCGACTGTCGATGCGCCCAATAAACCTTCACCACGCGAATATCTCTAAATTTGAGCCGCCTCACATCCCTATTTATAATTTTCTCTGTCTCCTCAAACGGATCAGACAAATACCAGAGAAGCATAGATACATGAAATTTCAGATAGAAAATAACTAAATATGGAGTTAAGGTAAGCTTGTAAGAAACATCTCCAACCCTCTACGTGATCTTATAGGGCCAAATAAACATTGGGCCCAACTTTCCCCGCCTACCAAAAAACATAATGCCTTTCATGAGAGACACTCAAAAGAAGACCATATCACCATTACTGAACTCTAGAGGCCAAAGTCTACGATCTGCAAAGGAGTTCTTCCTACTCCGCACTATCCAAAGCGTATCCTTAATAACTCTGACCCTTTCTACAGTATCACAAAGATAATAAAAACTCTGGGGTGAAACCACTCTACCCCAAAACAAACCAATTGGTGATCTACAATGCGTACCATATAAGGCCTCAAAAGGCTCAATAAATATGCTGGACTAATAATTATTGTTATATGAATACTCCGTTAAGTCCAAATGTTTATCCCAAATACCACCAAAATCAAAATCATAGGCCTGCAACATATCCTGATATACCTGAATAGTCCTCTTAGATTGCCCATCAGTTTGCGGGTCAAATATTGTACTCGAGGAGACCTTAGTACCCACTCTCTCTACACCAACCTCAAAAACCGCGACGTAAACTAAGTGTATCGATCATATATAATTGAAAAAGGTACACTATGAAGCCTAACCACCTCGCAAACATACAACTTAGCTAGTCTCACTGCAACCTAAGATGATAACCTAAGTGCAATCATAGCACATAGATGTGTGGGGAAAGGCAGAATCAAAATCCATAGTAACGGGATCCCTCTTGAACTCAAGAATGGGGAGTCTTTGAAGCCCACCTCCTAGCCTTTGGCGCTCAAACTTTAGTTGCAGACAGTTCAAAAACTGAGATACAAAGGATACTATAGCCCTACTTATAAAATACCTCCAGTAATGTTGCCTCAACCACAATAAGCCTCATGCAACAGATTCTGAATTAACTCACCAACTCTCAGAATAATTAGATGACCATGAACCCATAACACACCATCAGAATGTATCGTGGCCCAACTAAAATCACTCATTAAACCCCTTTCTCTCATCTGAACTAGATAAGGATCCTCGTACTAGCACTACCGAATATGATCAAAAACATGACCTAACCTCAACATGGGTAAAAACCTGATCCAGTGTTGAAATGTCAAATCAAACCAATATATTGGATAGGGAGTGAATGTCTCGAGCCAATAGCCTTTCAAAAGAAAAAATAGAATCTGCTACCCATACTCACTACTTTCTTGCTCAAGGCATCTTCAACCACATTAGTTGTTCCTGGATGGTAAAGAATCCTCAAATTATAGTCTTTTAGTAGCTCAACCCACCTTTATTGCATTAGGTTAAGCTCCCTCTAGCTCAATATATAATTCAAGATGTGGTTATTAGAATAATCTCACAACAAATGCTAGAAAGATAATGCCTCCAGATCTAAGCACAAAAACCACTAATGCCAACTCCAAGTCGTGAGTGTGGTAGTTGTACTCATGATCCTTCAAATGCCCAGGTGCATAAGCTATAACATAACCCTGCTATATCAGAACACATCCAAACCTAATAGCCAAAGAATCACAATACACTATATTGGGTTGGCTCTTAACTGGCAGTGCAACAACTGGAGCAGTAGTCAGCTACTCTTTAGACTCAAAAAGCTAGAATCGTACTCAACTGAGCATTTGAAGGGGAGTTCTTCTTAGTCAGTCTAGTCAAAGGAGCTACGATAGATAAAGAACATCTGATCAAACCAGTGATAGTACCCAGCTAACATAAGGAAACCATAAATCTATGTGAGTATGGTAAGTCGAGGCCAGTCACACACCGCGCCACCTTGGCCAGATAAATACTAATGCTAGCACCTAATGCCACATGGCCTAGAAATGAAATAGACTCGATCCAAAACTATTAGTTTGAGAAATTGGCATGAAGCCTCTCAATCCTTCAAGTTTGTAACACAACCCATAGGTGCTCCTCACGCTCTGCAAGAATGCGCAAGTAAACCAGTATGTCATTGATAAACACAATCACGAAGGAGTCTGAATAAGGCCTGAGGACTTGTTCATCAAAACCAAAAAGGTTGCAAGAGCATTAGTCAGCCCAAACGACATCAACAAAAACTCATAAGGCCTATATCTCATCTAAAAAGTTTTCTTCGGGACATCTTCAGCTCGAATCCTCAATTGATAGTAGTCAGATCTCGAATAAATCTTAGAGAACACTATGGCACCCTATAGCTGGTCAAATCAATCATCAATAAGTGATAGGGAATACTTATTCTTAAAAGTCACCTTATTTAGCTGCCCATAAAAAATTCAAATCCACAATGACCCATCCTTTTTCTTCACAAACAACACTGGTTCACCCCATAGTGACACGCTAGGACAGATAAAACCTCTATTAAGAAAATCCTATAACAATAAAAATCAACTCCTCAATCTCTATTGAGGCCATATGGTAAGGGGCCATTGAATGGTGATGGAGCCTAGCTCAACCTCAATGGAAAAACCGATATCACTCTCGGGTGGGAGTCTAGCTAAATCGGTAGAAAATACATCCACGAACTCACCAACTACTAGCATAGACTCAAGGGAGGAAGAATCAGTATGAACATCTCTAACATGGTCCAAGTAAGAATGAAAACCTTAAGTAATGAGCCTACGGTCATAACAATAAGAAAAAACCCAAATCAAGGAATAACTAGTGGGACCCCTCTACAGTATAGGGGGTAACTGGGCACGAACAAGGTCACATTTTGGAATAGAAATCTAGGAACACACAATATGGGGATAAATAGTCCATTCCCAAGATCATATCAAAATCTAACATATATAACTCAATCAGATCAGCTCGAGTGATATAACTTGAATAGTCACCATGGGGGTGGACACACTCAAGGGCTCAAATAGAAACCTCTAGAAATGCCCAACCTAGAGGCATAATAAATGAATAAATAAGATAATATGGATTTAGGATTGAATAAAGTCAAGGCTGAGATCCCACAAAAAAGTGTCATACTAGTGACAACAACATCTGAGGCCTCAGCCTCGACCTGGTCTGGAATATCATAAAGCTGACGACAGCCCCCACCCTATTGTGGTTCACCTATTCTACCTCTTTCCTCCTATCGACCCTCTCTTCTGGCTCTGCGAGCGGCTAGATTTCCACCTCTAGCCTATTGAACTGCCTATAGTGGATGGGCAGGCAAGGTTTCGGCTTGAGTGGCCCTTCGCTGAGGGAAATCTCTAGAAAGCGGCCCCTATATTCACAATCAAAGAACCCCTCTACATAATGATCTATGAGAGCCTTGGGTAGTCTCTAAAAAATCCACCCCTCTACATAATGACCTTCCCTTCCGTTGTAAAAAACTACCCCCATATTTTTCCTTACTATGGGGACCCTCAATATGTCCTCGCGAACCCAAAAATGGGCCCCTGATGGGATATCTAATCAGTCCTTTATTAGAGTTCTGTAACAAGGCCTGGTACTATCAGCTAGCCTAACCTCCCCTACCAAAATCTATGTCGTCGGTTCTAGACCCTAAATAACAACTCTAGTGGTATTGTCTCTTCTCGATGCCCCCTTGGGCTTGATGATCTAAAGCCTCCATGTTGTGGGCATATTCAGAAATATCTAAGAAGGACTGATGTAGCACCAACATGCACTCGACCTAACCTCACAAGTCCAACCTTAAACCTTACGCAAAGCGGCGAAGCTGCTCTGCCTCGGTAGGTAGAAAATCTCCAATATTTCTAAAAAGATCAATGAATCAAGTGCCATACTAAAAATCTTTCATAGTACCCTGATATAAACCTGAAAAAATAATCCTTTAATAACTCTCATGTGCTCTTTGGCACGTACTAAGCCATGAAGGCCTTTCAAAACTATCCCAAGTCAGTGGGGCTGAACCCGGTGTTCAATGATCTCTAAGAACTCTCCACTAATTACTAGCGGCACCCTAGAGATAATAAGAAGTAAAGTCGGCCCCATTCATCTCTAACAATGACAAAGCCCTCAGAGGCTCCTCAAAGACAGTAATAAACTCATTGAGATCCTTCCCTTATTCTCCAAAGAACCTATAGGGTCAATCCATAAGAAGTGGTCTACATCTTCCTCATCTCAGAAGCTGGAATACAAGGGTTGGTGTTTGTATAGATGCAGTAACAGTCTAAGCATAAATTCTCAGTTGTATAGGAATTGCTACTAGGACTGTAGTTACTGGGGGGAGGTAGTGTACCCTGTGCATACGACTGTGGCATATCTTCTGGTGCCCCATCAAGAATCAGTAGCATCTTCCATAACAAGTATCTAAATCTAGTAGGTGGTGGTTGTGAAAACAGTGTTGGGGGTGCAAAAGAATATGGCGGTGGTTGTGCAAACTGTGGTGGGGGAGTCAGAAAGGTAAGTACTTTATCTAAGAAAGTAAGCCAATTTATGGTTGTTGCATAGGAATATCTAACAATTTCAT
>JBDJHY010249802.1:0-10687 GCA_039654485.1 Withania somnifera
AAAACTCTGCAAAGGCCAGGTACCTATTCCAACTACATCCAAAGTCAAAACCATATGCTCGCAACATATCATAAAGCATTGGATGGTCCTCTCGGACTGCCCGTCCTTCTGTGGGTGGAATGTTGTACTCAAATTAATCTTTGTACCCATCTCTCTCGAATAGAAGTCCAAAACTATGAGGTGAACTATGTACCCTGATCAGATATGATAGATACTGTGGTACCCATAAAGCCTAACTATCTCATGGATATATAGCTCAGCCAATCTCTCTGCATCCCAGGTCGAGAGAGTTAGTAGGAAGTAAACTGACTTGGTCAATCGATCCATGATGATCCAAATGCAATCAAACCCTCTAAAATATCGGGGGAGGCCTAACGAAATCCATAGTAATCCGCTCCCATTTCCACCTAGGGATAGGGAGCCTTTACATCTCATCACTTGATTTCCGCTGCTCAAACTTCACCTACTGACATTCTTACACCGAGACACGAAGGATGTTATAGACCTCCTCATACCTAGCCACCAGTAATAATGCCTTAGATCGCAATACATCCTCGCAATACCCCGATGAATACAATATCTGGAATAGTGGGCCTCATACAACAAGGCCTGAATTAGATCACCAACTCTTGGAAGAGCAAAGAGACTATGAACCTATAATACACCATCAGAGTCTACCCTAGCCCAATCAAAATCACCCGATAATACCATCTCGCAGATGAACTAGGCATAGATCCTCGTACTTGCATTGTCGAATCTAGTTAAATAAGGATGATCTAGACTCAATATGTGCAATAACACACTCCGGTGCTGGAAGATCCAACCTAACCATCATACTGGACAAGAAATAAACATCCCAAGAAAGAGATCTCTCAGGAACAAGAACTATATCTATGCTACCCAAACTCACCACCTTTTGGCTCAAGGCATCAGCAACCACGTTAGCCTTGCCTGAATGGTAGAGAAAACTCAAATTGTAGTCCTTCAGGAGCTCAAACCATCTCCGCTGAATCAAGTTAATCTCTTTCTGACTCAGAATGTACTACAAGCTACGGTGATCAGTGAATACCTCGCAGTGGACTCCATATAAGTAGTTCTTCTAGATATTAAGTGCGAAAACCACCACCGCCAACTCTAAATCATGGTTGGGGTAGTTACACTCATGATCCTTCAGTTGGTTCAATGCATATGCTATAACATGGCCCTGCTGCATCATAACCAAACCCATAATAACACTCTAAACATCACAATACATTGTAAATAGCTGGCCCTCAACTGGTAGAACAAGAACCAGGACAGTAGTCAGCAACTCTTTTAGCCTCAAAAAATTGGTCTCACACTCAGCTAACCACTAGGACACATCCTTCCATGTCAGTCTAGTCAAGGCGGCTGCAAGGGAGGAGAAACCCTAAAAAAATAGCAATAATACCCTGACAACCCCAGGAAGTTATGAATCTCAGTGAGGAAGTAGGTCGAGGCCAATCACAAATTGCTACAACCTTAGTCGGATCGACACTAACAGCGGTACTAGATACCATGTGGCCTAGAAAAAAGATAAAATCTAGCCAAAACTCACACTTCGAGAACTTAGCAATCGCTCAGTCCTTAAAGTATATAACACAACTCTCAAGTTCTCCTCATGCTCGGCTCGACTTCGTGAGTAAACCAGTATGTCGTCGATGAAAATAATCATGAATGAGTCAAAAAAGGCCAGAACACCTGAGTCATCAAATACATAAATGCTGCAGGGGCATTGGTCAGCCCAAACGACATCACCAAAAACTCATAATAACCATACCTTATTTGAAAAGTTGTCTTGGGGACATCCTCAGCCCGAATCCTCAACTGGCAGTAGCCATACCTCAGATTAGTCTTAGAGAACACTATGGCTTGTTGAAGCTGATAAAAAAATCATCGATATGAGGTAAAGGATACTTATTTTTAATAGTCACCTTGTTCAGATGCCAATAATCAATAGAGATCCACAGGGACCCATCGTTCTTCTTCATAAACAACACTGGGTACCCTACCACGATAACTAGAATGGATGAAACCCCTGTCAAGCAAATCCTGCAGTTGAACAGTTAACTCATGAAGCTAAACTGGTGTCATACGATACGGAGGAATAGAAATTAGCCTGGTTCCTGACTCAACCTTAATAGCAAAGTCTATATCCCTCTCTGGTGGAAGGCTAGGCAAATCAACAGGGAAAACATTGACAAACTCGCTAACAACCGACATAGTCTAAGGGGAAAGGGACTCAGCACTGACATCTCTAACATGGGCCAAATAAGCATAATAACCTCGAGCAACAAGTCTACGTGCCCGACAATAAGAAATAAACCAAACCAAAGAACAACTAGTGGGACCGTGCCATACTACAGAGAGCACACCAGGCACAGATAAGGTCACGATCTTGGCATAACAATCTAGGACAGAGAAGGACAACCAGTACATGCATAGAATCACATCAAATCTAGCAAAACCAACTCAATTAAGTCAGTCCATATGTCGTGATCCCGACCAATCACCGATACAATATATATACCCGACTAGGGCCATAACCACCGGGGTAGATACACTCAATGGTATAGGCAGTTGCTCACTAACAACCAACAATCGCAAAGCAAAACAAATAGATATTTATGATAGTGTGGAACTCGGATCAAATAACGTCAAAGCTGAAAATACAAGAATAGTCAACATACCAATTACAACCGCATTAGAGGCCTTGGCCTTATCCTTTTCAGGGATGGTGTAAAACTGGTGTTCCCCTCATCCCTCTGTGCTCCCAGATCCCTGCCTCCTCCTTTAGCCACCCGTCCTCCTCCCCTAGATCCCCGAATAAATGGTGGCCCACTTTTGATCGGTGCACTATTTGCAATGGTTGTATGGGTAACGTTGTGGTCTGAGTGGCCTAATCTGGGGGAATCTTAGGCATAGTGGCCCCGACCTCCTCACTCAAAATACCCCTAAGTTGAACAATCTCTGGAGATCCTGGGATAATGTCTGGCATAGTGACCACACTCCCCACACTCATAGCAAGTCTCCCAAGTCTTGGCCTGACCACGGGATCCCTCGACATGGCCCCGCAAACCTAAACTAGGACCCTGACGGGTTGGCTGCTCGTCCCGCTACAGAGGCCTAATAGTATTGGCTTACCTTCGGTCAAAATGAAAACCATTTGACATAGATCCTACAAACCCTCCCTGATGGCACTGGCTCTTCTCGCTACCCCCTTAGGCTTAATAAGTCAAAATCTCCATACGGCGAGCGTGGTCAGAAATATCTAGGAATGACTTCTGAAGCACCAGAAGTAACTCAACATGACCCTACAATTCAGGCCTTAGTCCGTGAGCAAAGTGGTGGATCTGCTCCTCCTCGGTAGATATTAAGTCCCCGACGTGCCTAGACAAATCAATGAACCATGCCTTATACTCCAGCACCATCATAGAACCCTGTCTAAACCCATCGAACTGCGCCCGCGATGCCTCAAGGATGCTCCTAGGCACGTACTAAGCTAGAAATTCCTTTTTGCACTGTCTCCAGGTTGGTGGAGCTGACCCTGGCAGTCTACGGTCTCAAAACACTCGCTACCACTAACTAGCGACACCCTCAAGTAGGTAGGTAGCAAAGTCTACAACCCCTCCTAATCTAGAAACTCTAAAGTATGTAGGCACTCCTCATAAATAGTAACAAAATCATGGGAGTTCTGCGCCTGCACTCCCAAAAACCTGGCTGGGGAAATCCATATAAAGTTGTCCAACTTCTTCCCCACCTCAAATGCGGGTAAAGAAGGAGCAAGTGCTGGTGCAGGAGTAGTGACAGTAGTCTGAAATGGTACATCTGGTAGGGCTGGTGTCGTGGTGGTAGGGCTGCAAACACTAATGGATATGGTGCACCCCGCGCCACTCCTTGAGCAGGCAACTACGACCTGTCTTCCACTGCACTGTCTAACATTCGGAGCATCTTCTACAACAGGTCTTTGAATGCAACAAGTGGTAGATAGATAGGTTGTGGCGGTGGTGTGGGAGTTGCTTACGACAGTGAAATGGTTGGGGAAGTGGGGACCTGCGGAGCATCCTCCCCTACCCCGTTCGGACTGTCTTAGGTAGGTCCTGATTCACGAAAGATCCTCTGGTATGGAATATCAGTGAAGGAATGAAGCCAAGGTAAGTTCCAAAAGAAGTAATGATATCAACGCATGATAGGATTTCGAAGAGGATAGTATTTCCTAAGGTAGCTTGTAGCCTCCTAAAAATTGTATGCGGATGTCTACGCATCAATGCGCAGGACACTACTAGGTACTTCTCCAATGCTAGAGAGACCCGTGAACCTAAGGTCTATTACCACTCTGTCATAACCCAAATTCAGGTTATGATGGCATTTACATCCCTCCAGTAGACAAGCCTAACCCTACATCCCGTAGCTATGCACAATGGGCTAACAAAAATCATCCAGTAAAGAAGAAAAGCAAGAAGAAACATAAAAGAACAGAAGACGTAGAAATACATAAGCAACCCAAATCCCAAAACCTGGTGTCTATGGCATATGGAGCTACTATACAGAGTATCCAAAATATAAAAATACAAGAAAACTCCTACAAAAGTAATACAACACAGGACCAACTATAGATAGAATAAAACGGGATGAAATTAAGGAAACCACGGTTGGCTCAGACGATAAAGCTCACTGTAATCTCCATAACTAGTTGTATCTACTTTGCACGATCACGATACACCACCAAAATGGTACAGAAGTGCAGCATGAGTACCAAACAAGTACCAATTAGGCATCATAGGTCGACTAGGCTAAAATAAAATACAAGTGATACCAACAAGGAAGTAAAACAGGTCAACGGTAGCAGAGAAGAGGTAAACCTAATAGATATGAAGAAAAATAAGAACACCAAAAAAGTAATAAAAAATCTATAAGAACTAAAACATGGTGAACACGTTCCGGAGTGACCAGTACTCGAAAATCCAAAATCGAAGTAAAGAAGCATACCTGTGCTCCAGCTAATTGAAGACCCAACTAACCATAAGGATATATCTATATGCACTACGAATAAAGGATCGAATGGTAGAGAACAACTAAGTAATGAACAAAAAGTAAACACACAAAACCTACCTAGCGTCCCATACCACCAATAAGTACAAACAAAACAACAAAACCCACCGTGATTCCCTCTTAAGCACTGTGAGCACAAACAATACGAAGGTAATACACGGGGGTACGGGACAGTAAAATAGAGCAGTATCATATAGTGACAACACCATCCTCTCAATAAGTGCCAATCTTGGGGCCTCTAAAACTTGGAGGACCGTGGCTCACACTCTAGAGTAGGATCAGACCAAATAGTGGCAAACTCAGGGTCCACGCCCTGGAGGACCGCACCTCTAATCAAATAAAGGGTCTTTTCCTCATTAGTGCTAAACTCAGGGTCTACTCCCCAGAAGACCACGCCTCTAATCAAATACAGGGTCTGTGCCCCATCAGTGCCAAAAATCACGTTCTACGCACCGGAGGACCGCTCCTCTAATCAAATGTAGGGTATGTGCCCTATTAGTACCAAACAATAATATACAAATGCCCTATCACAAAATAGCAACAACAATGCTAGTAATAACAAAAACGGAAAGTAACAAGAGTCTAAGATCGTCCAAAGGTCACACTATCTAAGAGCTTACCTCACCACACTCATCGCACAATAAATCAAATAGTCCTCAAGGTTTGTGGCCTCCATGCGGTGAGGCCAGGACCCCGACATACAACCTATCACCCTCTATGCCCTTCCACAGGCCCCCAGAAACTAATAAGGTAATCACAAGTCAATAACGTATAACGATCAACCTAAATACCAACCCAAATAATAGTCCAGTATACAATGCACATAAATGAAGCTAGACTAAAGTCCCTAAAATGCGTGCAATGTAGGCCCGAAGCTCCAAATACAGTCGAAGTCACCTGAAACTATAAAATTATGAATCCAGGGATTAAAACATAAAGAATGAGACCCATATTGCAATTTGCATCACGAATCAAAACACGTACCCCGAAATAGGCCCGTGGGACCCACACCTCTAAAAAATAAAGTAAATACACTGACCAAAACCCGCAACTCGAGGGACTCATGGTCCAAATTGAGATTAAAGTGATAAGGAATAAAGGGAGAAAACAAGGCTTAGAGTAAAGAAACTCAAAGCTTTTACGTAAGCTAAAAGAGGCAGAAAGAATGATTAATACCTGGAAAAAATTGCTCCACGAACTCACGCTACCTCACACGTAACTCCCGTCAGCTCAAAACATAGTAAAAGAAACTCCCAAGACTTGGCGACTCTTAAAGGAAATAAACGATTGTAAATAAAGGGGATGATCCCCTTTTTATAGGCTGATCTGGCCGCTGGGGAGACCTCGCTAGGGTGAGATAAGTCTGGCTAGGGTGGCCTTGCCAGAGTGAAGCCTTGGGAGCAGGGGCATCCCAAAGGTCTCTGGGTCAGTCTACAACCTGCAGCAAAACTTAGCAAAAGATGAACTCTCTGGGGTGCGTAAGACAAGCATCTTGAGTTCAATTCTAGCAAACCAGGAGTACATTTTTTTTTATGAAAAACACACTACGAACTCAGCAGAATCAATAAAATGAACAACCGAAGCCGGTTAAGTGAAAAGTACCCCAAACACAAAAGGATCAAAAGGAGCCAATTTTGAACTTTTCACAAACTGACTCAAAACGAGCCCGAACACCCTGGGGAAGCGAACCAATGACTCAATTAGCCCAAAATTGATATTCCAGAGCTGATGCAATCATTGAAATTCCTATATGATGCTTCGATCAACATAAGAACACCCAGGCTCTAAAATGAGCTTTAGCTGGGCTGAATTTCCATAAAATAGCTCAAACTCAAAATGAAAATCCTAGAACACGAACTTAAGGTCTATCTAGATCAAAATCGATATTCTGGAGCTAACAAAACTGTTAGAATTTGATTACAAGCATGTTTACTAGAATTTCACTCTTGAGTTCCACTATTTTAAAATTAAAATTTCAATACAAGAAAACTAAGATAAAGGGCAAACAAGTTTCCAGGCCACTAAATTACCGGTCCTAGCAAGTCATAAGTGACTTGGGGAAACTACCTGACAGTTCTGAGCAGAGAAAAAGATGAAAAGAAAGGAAATGACCTAACGGGTCATTACAACCAATAAAAGATTAGTGATGGTAGATAACCATCCTCTTGACACAAGTCTCCAACAGCAGAACCATCATTGTCTATTACTCCATCTCCAGCAATGACCTATAGTTAAGATCATAAGGGTAGATCTCCGCGAATTTAGTCTCAAGGAAGTGTTGTAAGGGGGATTTCTTACCATACTTGTAGCAAGTGCGGTAAGGACCACCCAAGATAGTACCTTTATTGTAAGGATGGGTGTTTAGGATGTAGTTAGATTGGTTACACGTTAAGGGGTTATCTCTCTACCACAGAGAGCAGATGAGGTGGTAGAGCTCAGTCTACATCTACAACGACTTTTTCAGAAAGAAATGTTCAGAAATGTACATCTAGTAAGATGTGCAGTGGCTAGAGTAAAAACCACATGTATGTACTTAGGTCTCTCATAGGATCATGGGAATTCTACAAATGTCATCACTAGTATGTAACAAGTCTTTTCTCATGATGTCTATGTATTGTTAGATATGAGGGCTATATTGTATTTTGGCACTCGTTATATCGCGGTCAAATTCGAAGTTAGTCCTAAACAAATCTTAGAACCCTTTTCTATCTCTACTCCAGTTGGTGACTTAGTATCGCGATCTGATTTCTCAAATCATGATGACACCTACTATACCACCAGTAGGAGAACCAACCCCGTAGTCTGAAGCCGAAGCGGAGGACTACTATATCAAATGCGAAAAGTACAAGTGTAATAATCAGGAGATAAATAAATACAAAAGTTTAAGAATTAAAGTAAATACCCAAAACTCGGTATCAGTGTCAAACGAACCACTAAGTACAGAAATAAGAAATCTACAATGTCTAATTCAACTGTGTCTCCGAAATACATGGAGATCAAATATGAATGCCAAAGACGAAGAGAAGTAGGCAAAAGCAGGACGCATAACTCACCCTGAATCTCAAAAGTAAAATGCAAACTGCACGAATAACTGGCTGTGATCATGATCGGGAACCTGTACTTGGATCTGCACATGTGTAAGTGTAGTATGAGTACAAGCTGCCGAAGCAACCCGTACCCAGTAGTCTTCAAGTACAATAAAGGGGTCACAGAGGCAAATAGCACAATAAAGAAAGCTAGCTTCTCAAATAAGAATTAGGTACAAGTAGATATGTATCACTAGCTAATCACATAACAGGATCTCAGGCAACAAAGGAAGACGTACCCGAAATCTCTGCAACAATATATGTGAATAATAATGCAATAATCAGGAGTCAAAAGGAGATAAAAACAGAACATGGAAGGTATATTAGTATCCTCATGTAAGGAAAGAATGAATGAATAGTAGTAGAAGGCACAAATTCAGCATACCATTAAGTATACAGTCGCCAGCAATAACTATTAAGTAGTAATAATTATAATAAACTAATGCAAATAAACACTAACAAGTCCCCCAAAAAGAAGTGCAACGTACATAAAAACACGCTTCCCCATAGGTATCCACATACTACCAGGGGTATATTGAATAAAACAAATGCAGAAAAGTAAATACAATCATATAAAGTAACCAACCCTGTGTACGCTCCTCCTTCGGTACCCATAGGCCCAGCAGGCAGAAACTATGGAACACAAACCTAGATATTCCTGGTACATCTCCCCAACGTCATTAATCCCCCTTTGGGTTTACCACAGCTTGGAGGAAAGGTTAATGGAGCAGGCTAAATAGTGACCTTCTATGGATAAGCTCTAGCATAATGGCCCACAAGACCACACTGATAACACAACCCAAGTCCATTCTGATGGGATCCTCTACTAGTACCCATCTAACTGCCTTGATGTGATGAACCAGATCCTCATGAATACTGTGCAGAAGATGGAGATAAAACCTGTAATGACACCTACACTAGCCTATTAGACTAGCCCTGTGACTGATGGAAGCAGTCCCCAGAACGGGACCTACTATAACCTCCCTACCGTCGTTGCCTCTTCTAGTTGCATTGATGTGATTCATGATAGAGGGCTTCCATCAAATTTACATGATCAACCACATCTTAAAAAGGACGACCATCAAAAACCAATAATGCTATCGCCTTGCAAAGCCTATTTCTCAACCCATAAGTGAACGGGCGGACTCTCTCCGCCTCTATAGGCATAAACTCAACCTTATAGACTGAAAGCTGATGAAATTTAGCCTCATACTATGCAACGGACATAGAACCCTATTCAAGCCTTCTGAACTTTTCTCTCAAACGCTCACTCAAAACCCTGGATACAAAATTCTTCATGAACACTTCATAAAATTTAGCCCAAGTCGGTTGTGATGAACCTGCGGGTCTACAGACCACGAATGCTCGCCACCACTGCTTAGCTGTACCACACATTTGGTAGGTGGTAAAGGCTACACCATGGTCTACAATACTCCCATGTTGGTCAATCTTTCTTCGTATTCAACTATGAACTCATGGGCATCCTCCCCTAGTACTCTAGTGAATCTGGGGGGGTTCCAATCTCAGGAATCTGGTCAGGAGCTTCTGCTCCGTATCTATCATAGGTGGTGGTTGTTCAATAGCTGGAGCAATAGTTGGCACTGGTATGACCTGAACAGGTGTAGAAGTCACTGCTGGAACAACTAGTGGCATTGTAGGAATTGCAACTGTAGGCGGATATACTGGAATTATTGGTTGTGTTCCATCTGTAGGAGGACCTCCAAAAGCACTGAGTAGCTTCCATAATACGCTATGAATATCAAAAGATGGTTCTGCAGCAGGTGTGGAATAGGTGCTGCTATAGGTGCTGCAACTGGTGCTGCAGGCACTGGTGGGATCTCAGAAGTAGTAGCTGGAACAAGCACTTCTTCTGGTGCTCTATCTGTTTTCCTGGCTGTGGATGAATATGTACGAGGCATCTATGAAATAGTAGTGAAAATGAGTATAATTTTCAAGAAACCATCAAGGTTATATGGACGATACAGGATTCAAAAGAGATAGTTAATTTTCTTAAATGCCACAATAGCCTCCTGAAGATAAGTAATGTACGTCTCCGCGTCAATCCGCAGGACTCTACTAGACATTAGTTTTGTACACTAACACCGAAGAAACTAAGATCTGATACAACCTTAACCCTAAAGTCATTGCAAGGCTAATTATAAGTCACAGATATCGTATTATGCCGAATGCCAATATAGGAACAAATAGGGGACAGAACGACAAAGTGGTCGAAGTACATGGTAATAACCTAGAAACCCATCCCACAGATGCTATTTAGTATAATTATGAAAGCTATATACCCAGAGATAGACTGTCATGACCTGATTTTGCGGATCATGATGGTACCTACTATACCACCAGTAGGAGAACCAAACCCCGTAGTCCAAAGCCGAAGCAGAGGAATACTACATTAAATAAGGAAGAATATCAAACGTCATATGAAAATATTAAAGTTTATGAAATTAATTTAGAAAAAAACCACCCAAAATCCGGTATTAGTGTCAAATGAACCACTAAGTACAGAATGATGA
>JBDJHY010249810.1:0-10686 GCA_039654485.1 Withania somnifera
TTTATTTACTTTCTAGAGCAGAGACATTAGATTTGTCCTTTATTTCATTATTTTGAATATAGTTAGGGATCTTGTCCTAGAAGTCTAGTATTTAACGTATAGTGGCTTTAAGATAGACGTTGATTTAGGGTTGAATATTGGGTTTTCATTTAGTGATTTACTTACCTATTGACTGATGTTAGGTTCACTAGTTCTTATTTTATTTATGTTACTTCCACTGAGTGTGAGCGAGTAGAGCTTTGCATGGTCCAAGTGGTTCTTCTAAGGCTGCTAGGGTAACTTAGTGGCTAAGGATGCCTATCATGGCTAAGGAGTAAGCTACAGGGTGTGGAAAGCTTGGTATCAGAGTCTTTGGTTCAAATGTCCTAGGATGCCTGAAATCTAGTGTTAGGTAGTGTGTCTTTTATGGGTGTGTTTCTGGTTACACTTATAACAAAGTGGCTATTGAGTGTTTAGGAAAGTTTCCCTTTATTCAAAGTATTAATTTGTGTTGTGGAGTTTAACTTGAGAAATCTTTTCTGATGCGTGCTTTATGCATTTTGGATCACTCCACTTAGAAATGCACCAGTTATTAGAGCAACCAACCTGAGAGTTGTGAAACTGAGATCACCCCCCTCAATCTCCAATTGTCTTTGTAATTCATTCCCAACCTCAATTCTATTTCGGTGGTGAGTGTATGAGTCAAAGGGAGTAGTTATAGTGGTAGAGAGGTTATTTTGATGGTTTGCTTATAAGGATACTAGATATATAATGTTTTGGTAAAATGATCTTAGAGCTATAATAATAGATTTAGAAGAGTAGAACTAGGAGTGGGGCATACTTGGGTAAGGTAAGAAGTCAAATGTTAAGTAATTATTTTGGGAGTAGTGGGAGCTTTGTCCTTATCGTTGATTAAGAAGTAATAACTTAGTGCTAGTTGCATTATAGTGTAAGGAGGAGAAGAGGTTAATGGTTAGGAAGACTGAGACTATGATGTGGGTGAGTATGCTAAAGTTGTGTATAGGCTTGAATTTGATAGAGTGGATAGTTGATATTGAATTCGTTGTTTTTTTGGTGCTCACATAGATTGTTTTACCAAGGTCATGATGTAGTAATTATAAGTCTAAATAGTGGTGAGATGTTGTATGTTTTATGAGTTTAGTGTAAAATGGTAGGCTTGAACTCTAGATTATTATTCTAGTGTAAGTTATTGTAGTATGAGGGTGGATGAAGGATTAAATGTATGGTGCTAGAGAGAATGTTAAATTTTGGGTGGTAGCCTTAGAGGAGTGAGGGGAGTAAAGGATTAGTTCAGAGAGAAGTCCTAGAAAGAATCTAAGTATGAATGGTTGTAGTTCTTAAAGAGAAAGTTCGGCATTCTGGTGTGTAGTGAGTGTTTGACCCTGCAGAGCGGTTAGTTTTTTCCTGGTCTAGAGAAGAACCCCCAGACTTGGAACTTTTCAGCTTTAGTCCTATGGGGGAGATAGTAAAATGAATGAATTGGTCCAGTATTGTGATCTTGATGGTGAGTAGTCTCAGTTTAGAACTGTGATTTTATGATGACCCGTTCTCACCCTTTTCGAATCTTTGCACCCCAGTCAGAGATGAAGGTTTTTGTCATGCCTTTTTCATGAACCTTATGAAGGTTTATGTTCATGTTCACTTTTTAGAGTGAGAAGCAATTGCTTCATAAAACTCGATAGTTTTTTCTTATAATGCAATATCTAGTTAGATTGTGATAGAAGCTATAGGGTTCCTTATGTGATTCATGTATCCAACTTTTATTATATTCTAGCTATTCAGTCCATTTCATGACTTCAGTTTACAGACTCTAAAATGAATGTCTAGAGTACAGTAATGATGTATCGCTTTTCAGTAGTGATATTCAGTTTGGACTCCATGTATGTGTTCTAAAGATAGACCTTGATCCGTAACTCTTATAGTTTATGCTTATATCCTATTTCCTCTTGGTGATCCCATTCATGAGTTTAGAGATAGTAGTGGAAGAATCCTAGTAGATGCTAAAATGAAAGACAATGTATGATCAGCTAGTGGCTGTTTTGGAGAGCCTTTATCACCTACAGTGTTAAGTTTTCTTGCCGTAAGAGTGAGCTATTAATTTCATTAATGTTAATAAAATCTCTAGATGGTTTAGTTTTAGCTTCGAGGTAGCCATAATGTGAGTATATTAATATTCTTGAATGTGATACGAGAATGTGGTTAGTCTCAGTACCTATAACTATTAGTATCCTCATGATGATCATAGGTCCCGATAGATGAGCAGAGTATATTAGATGAGGAACATAGTTGAAGTGTTATTGCTAAGCTAGAGATTGCCAGTCATAATGCTAAGGTCAAAGTAGCCCTATCCTTCTTTTAACCATTAGTATGGATTTTTCATATCAAATCACCTTAGATTCGAATTAGGCTTTTGTGTAGACCATTCTTTCCCTATTTTATGAGCCTAGATCAAATAGATGAGATGTTCAGATGATATTAGTAGACGATATCTAGATGACAAATAGATGAGATGTCCATGTTGAATATTCTCTCCTTACAGTTCATGCTCTATTGATATAATCCTTCGTAGCTATATAAAGTCTTCCATGACATTACATATCAATTAATAAGTGATACTCCGAGAAGACTTGAGATGATATGTTCAAATCTAGCTAAGTTTAAACAATTGTTCTCAATTTCACGTCAGCTTTACTTACGTTTGAGGTAATAGACACTCTAATCAGATCATCTTGCAAGTGTCTAATGCATGTAGCATATAGCCTGTAACATGTATCTTGTAGCATTGCATGAGTCCACTGAGTGTATTCTTGCATGAATTGATGTGGGTTGATGTCATTTTAGGTAGTAGCTACATGATTCCATATTTTTGCATTTAAGTGCTACTTAATGAGTTTTGATGCTGAGGTCAATTGTAGTATGCATGTATGTTAGTTGAGTTAAAGTCTAATTAAAGTTGGTAGCTTCTTCAAGTGTTTTAAGTTTGTTTACAACCTTTATGTCAGCTTGTAGTTTCTTTCTTGAGCTTAAATCATCATTCTAAGATGAATGATCCCAAAGGGAAGATAATGTAACACGCTAAAATTTGAGCAAGAATTTGAACCTTTTTTTTTTTTTTGTGTTCGTGCTTAAGTATCAGTACTAGGAATTTCTACTTGATTTTAGGTGATGAAATCTTAAATAAAGTGTGGAATGAGTGGTTGAGGTGATTCAATATCATGACCCGATTTCATGAATCATGATTGCACCTACTATACCACCTATAGGAGAACCAACCCTGTAGTACGAAGTCAAAGCAGAGGACTACTATATCAAATACAGAAACCACAAGTTCAATAAATAGTGTATAAGTGTAATAAGCGGTAGTATATAGAGTCAAAATAATATGCCCAAAATCTTGTATCAGTTTCATACGAACCACTAAGTACTGAACAAGAAATCAAATGTATAATACAACTGTATCTTAAAAAATACATGGAGATCAAATAGAAATGTAAATGCTAAAGAGACCTATGAAAATTCAGATGCCAAGATTACCCTGAATCTCTAAAGTAGAATGTAATATGCACGAACATCGATCTGTAATCACGGTCGAGCACCTGTACTCGGATTTGCATGTGTGAAAGTACAGTATGAGTATAAGCTGCCAAAGCAACCCATACCCAGTAGGATTCGAGGGTCAACTAGGCATAATAATAATAAAAGCAGTAAATAACATAATACAATAAACATGTCACAGAAGTAAATGGTACAACAAGGAAAGCTAGCTACTCAAATAAGAATCAAGTACAAGTAGACATGTATCACTAGCTAATCACAAAACAGGATCTTAGGCAAGGAAGGAAAACATACCCACAATCTATGCAACATTATATTGAATAATAATACAATAAATAGAAGTCAAAAGAAGATTGGAGGAACATAGAAGGTATATCGGTAACCTCAAGTAAAGGGTAAATGAATGAATAGTAGTATAAGGAACAATATCCCACATAACATAAAGCATCAATTAACCAATAATAGCAACTAAGAAGTAGCGAGAATAATAAAGTAATTCAAATAAAAACTGAAAAATCCCCCAAAAAGAAGTGCAGCATACACAGAAACACGCTCACCCGTATACATCCATATACTACTGGGGTACAATGAAGAAAACAAAGGTAAAATAGTAAATACACATCATGAAGTAACCATTCCTACGTACGTTTCTCCTTCGGTACCCGTAAGTCCAGTAGGCCAAACCCATGGAAGGCTAACATAAATATTCCGGTATATCTCTCCTCCGTCGTATACCCCCCTCTGTGTTGCTGTAGCCCGAAGGCAAGGTTCATTGGGTTATGTTACCACATACGATCTCTAATGTAATCATAACCTCACATTCCGAATTTCAGAGCCTCAAGGGCCTCAAAAGTATTGCATCTCATGCTTAATATCAATAGTCTTATCAAGCCATACTTATCAAGTCAGGGCGTACAACTCCTCAATATACTGTATCACCAATATACTCAAGGGAACTGTATCATCAATGTTTCAATAATCGTCAAATGTGATTAATGTCAAAAAGTTGTACTCACTGTTATACAATGACGACTCAAGTACAAGTGGCTGTACTCCCTGCTGAATGGACTCGGTCTCAAGTCCCAACATTTATTAATCAAATAATAATTTATCAGTGCCAAGATGTAAAGCATGGACTAAAACAAGTGAAAATATTATTACCGGGTGCTCAATGCAGCGCCGAGTCTCAAACTGTTAAAAGGTTATTATCTATGTTATTATTAAAACATTACCATTTACTGGATTATATCATTATCCATCTTTGTTACTAAAATTAGCCTCTAGCCATCATGGCTCAATACTTAGGTGGTGATACTGACCCAACCCCAATACAATCTCATCAAATCCATAGGCCAAACCTCTCGTGTCATAAATACACAACATATTAACGAGTATGTATCAACATATGATCATGTAATAATAATTTCCTATGCCTTGCACAGGTGACAACTCCTAAGTCATAGGCACCATATTTATATCGAATGCCAAAATATAAATCAACCATGGAACAGACGAAAGAATGGTATAGGATCACTATATCCACCTAGCTACCCAACACACGAATGCTATTTAGTACAATTATCAAAACTATAAGCGCATATATAGCCCCACAGAGCCTACCGATGATAAAGCACTGCAAATTTAGCCCTGGGTTCTAGACTAGGCATAAAATCGAGCATGGGGGTCTCACTCATCTGAACTTAATAAAAACTTAGCCTCGGGGTTCCAAACATTAATAGGAACTCGTGCTCCAATATTGAGTACAATTTGAACAAAGGAAGAGCTTCAAATAAGCCCAAAATAGATTCGGTTAATAGAGTTAAAGTCTGTATGATTTACGATTTTGAACGGGAAAAGTTTGGTGAATAAAAGATAATGAAGGATTATTATGATCCATGGAACAAAATCTAACTATTCTCTTGAATATATACCAAAATTACTTCATTTTATTATTTTAGAAATCGGTAGAGGAAACACAATATTGACGAAACTAAAGAGAACAAACTTACTAGAAGTAGGGATGGTGCAAGGAACCTTTTGTAAACTTTATCTTCAAGATTAAATGATTTTTCCTCAAGTTTATGCCTTAGAAACTGGGAGAAAACATGAGATTCTGATTTGCTATAGGAATAGCTGAAGGGGTTTGCTGCTATTTATAACTGCTGCTAAAATCAGTGGGATGTAGTCAAGTGTTGCAGGTACGATTACATCTGGGGTGGAACCTTGGTCGAAGGTGCGACCCCCCCCCCACAGAGGAGGCCTATGCCTGTAATTTCATCACAACTATATTCAAATACCTCTGGGTGTCTAGAATAAGTTTCTCGAATTCAATTTCAACAAAAAAAAATATGTAAACAACATGGAAACAACATTCCAAATCCAATGGAATCATTGAAATGGTCATCCGATGTCGTTTAAGCAAAATAACCCCTAAAACTAAAAATAGCCAATAACGCACTACTCGCCCAAGGTACTCAATATTACTCCATGCACACCAACAGAAACACCACTTTTACTAGCGTAAATTCACCATTTTAGAGCTGAGAGAAGTATCAAAATTTTGATCCGGCACTCCGAACACCAAAATACCACCCAAGCTTCTCCTTAAGCCTTAAACTTGACTAAAATCCACAAATGAGCATAGATTGCAATGAAAACCATGAAGCACAAACTTAAGGTCAATCTTGACTTTGTTTGGCATTTTACGAGCTAGCAGAACTGTCAGAGTTTAATTCTGAGATCGTCTTGAAGGCAAGTTGACTTTGGTCAACGAGTACTTAGTTTTAGGCTCTAAAAAAGCAATTTGAGATATTTTTAGCTGAGTCCCCAGGGATACGAACTACCGGTTCCAGCAAGTCATAAATGACTTAGGGCAACTAATGAAATGCTCTAGAATGCAAAATGTCATGTATTTATCATAAGTGAATATGAGGGTCATTACAACATCCACTACTTAAAGGTCTTTCGTCCCCAAAAGTCAAGTAAAACCATGAAATAAATGGGAAGAGAAAGTACCTGATGTCTCAAACAGCTATGGATACTGCTTACATATCTCACTCTCAATCTCATAAGTAGCTTCCTCGATCGGATGGTGCCTCCACTACACCCTAACCACTAGAATCTCCCTGGACCTAAATTTTCTCACATCCTTAGCTAAAAAATTTCACAGGCTCATCAATCAAGGATAAATCCTCATCTAGCTGCATTGAATCCTCCTGATTGACATAAGACTCATCGAGAATATACCACTACAACATAGAAATTGGAATACCGGATGAACGGCTGAACGGCTGAAAGTATAGGAGGTAAGGCTGACCTTTAGGCAACATCAGAAAATATCTCCAAAATCTCAAATGGCCCAATATACCTAAGACTAAGCTTACCATACCTATTAAATCTCATCATTTCACACATAGGTGATATACATAGAATCACTCTATCCCTAATCCAAACTTTAAGGCATGGAGCCTACGATCCACATAGCTCTTCTGCCTACACTGCGCTACCCTCAATCTATCCTAAATCAACCAAACCTGATCAATCAAATCACACAACAAGTCTATAGACTGGATTCTGGCCTCAAAACTATCAAACCAACCAATAGGCGACCTACACCACTGGTTTATTATTGTAAGAGAACTCAGCCAATGGTAGGTTCTGATCCCAAGTACTACCAAAGTCAATCACACAAGCCCTCAGCATATCCTCTTACACCTGAATAGTTCGCTTAGACTAACTATCAGTGTGCGGATGAAATGCCATGCTTAAATGAACCTCAGTACCCAAGTGTTGCTGAATAGACTCCAAAACTGCTAAGTGAATAGGGTGACTCTATCAGAAATGATAGATACAGGAACACCATGTAATCTAACCACCTCACGAATGTAGATTTATGCCAAATGCTTACCATTATAGGAGGAGTGAGTAGGAATAAAATGCACTGACTTAGTAAGCCTGTCAATAATGACCCAGACCGTATCAAACCCTCTGCCAATTCGTGGAAACACAAAAACAAAGTCCATAGTCACTCACTCCCACTTCCAAGTCAAAATAGGGAGTCTCTTCATCAAACCACTCAGTCGCTGATACTTATACTTAACTTATTGAAAGTTTAAACAATTATAAACATTCTCAAGAATATCCCTCTTCATCCCACTCCACCAATACAACTATAACAAATCACGGTACATCTTCTCTTTAACAGGTCACTGAATATGAATTTTCATTTATTGATTTACTTATGTATTGACTAATGTGAGGTATATGATTGCTTATTATATTTATGTTTCTCTCACTGAGTGCGAGTAAGTAGAGATTTGCATAGTTTAAGTGGTTTTTATGAGGCTACTTAGGAAACTTTGTGGCTTAGGATACCTATCATGCCTAGGGGGTAAGCTATGAGGCATAAAAGAACATTAGTTAAGGTCCTTTGGAAGAACCAGTTACTTGAGGATACTGCTTGGAAGACATAGGCAGATATGATGAGTAGATACCCACATATGTTTTCTTCTAGTTTCATTTTAGTTGAAGGTAATAGCTTCTTTGTTTAGCTTTTGTTCTTGTCCATTCATGAGCATGTAACATGTAGTTGTAGAATTGTACGAGTGCCGATGTAAGTACTTGTGCTTTATTTGATGAATTCATAATAGTAGAGGTTAGTTATTATAGTATGCATGTCAGTCAACTGAGTTAGTATTTTTATCAGAGTAGGTAGGATTTTGAAATATCTCGAGTTTATTTACAACATTCCTATCAGCTTGTAGATTGTTTTCCCTTTTTTTTTTAAAGTTAATTTATTGTTCGAGTATGAATGATTTCAAGGGGGATATATTGTAATAAACCATTCATGGATCAGTATAAGAAACTCTATTTTTGAATGTAACAAATCAAAATCTTCATCCCAGGTTACCACGGGTCAAGGTACGACTCGTGGCAAGCTCTTATGAGTTGTACAGTGACTCGTCTAAGAGGGATCCATAAAGATAAAGTTTACGTACTTTAGATGATGAGAAGGCTATGATTCATAGGATGGAGTCATGAGTTATGACTCCCACTCATGATATAGATGATCTAATTTTCCAAACTCTTTTACCTCGACATAGTTTTGGTGCAATTTCATACATGGGTCAACTTCAAATGATCATATTTACTAATATATGAGGATTTATATGACCCATGACCTTTAAAAATAAAGGTCTCTGAGTTTAGTTTCGAACACAATAAAATGTACATCAATTCGAGGTTGAAGTAAAATGTTATGGGCAATTTACTAAGGTCTGAATTATAGTGAAATTTCCAGAGACTTATATTTGTCCAAAATGTCATGAGTGGTGTCACGAGTTGTGACTCCAACCTAAGAATCATGAGTATACTCATGATAACCTAAAATCCTATTTTTTTAATCTTTAGTAAGTCCTTATTTGATCCACAAGTGGAGGCATAAATCGTGAATCCTACTTAGGAGTCGTAGGTTCATTCGTGATCCTATGTAATTGACTTTTCAGTTACAATTTTGTAAGGAATGATTTGCATCACCAGTCAAAATTCGATTGTGAATGCACATATCTTCCCATCATGATAGGTTAGCAAAAATTAATAATTAATTGAATGTAATCATAAGTATGAAATTATCTTTTTTACAAAAAATAATAAGATTTAAAATATAACTCTTATAACTATAGTCTAAACCAGGTATCATGTGTACACACCCTCTAATTTAGAATTTATACAAACAAAGGTCTTATAATGTCTTCAATAAGTAAATACATTTAAAATAAAAACAATAGATAAGGATCACATCAGATTAGAAAGGTACCTCAGAAAGTCTCAAGAGAATGTGCTCGATAAGGAAAATGGAAAGGGACTCAAGTTAGTTCCATCATAGTACGTGCACAAACGTATAAAAAAAGCAAGGGTGAGTAAAATAATAGTACTCAGTAGAATCTTTTGTGGGTCCTAATATAAAGAGACAAAGAGAAACCTGACAACCAACCACCCTCTAATAAATACAAACTGCAACAAATATATCCATCATCCCAACAAGAATTTATACGATTACATACAAGTATAATTAACTACACCAACACTCCAAATCATGTAATAGCACAACATGTAAAGAAGTATCAAGTTCGATAACAACCAAAAATCATCAACAAGGGTATCATGCCCAACTATGAATTAGAACAGATGGATTAACCAAATCACCAACAATGCATAATATCAATTCCTCAAATTAGGTACCCTGTTATAGCCTCGGATCTATACCATTAAACCATATAGACACTTATTCATAGCATTAGATGTGTCTTTCCAACTATATAGGCACCGTTCGGAGTCTCAGTTATGCCTTTCCAGCAATGTAGACACCCAATCAGAGTCACAACTATGTCTTTCAGTTTTTCCAAGCCACAACAATAATTCAACACTTAGTATCAATAATTACATAACTATCTCAAATAGTTAATACAAAAGTTACTATTTTATATCACGGAGAAAGTATATCAACCTCTTTAGGCAATTATCAACAAATCATAAGCTCAATTCAACTAACTAACACCGGTATCACAATGAAATATCAATGCATTACAGTCAAGAAAATAGTATTATTTTAATTTCAAAATTCAATCCTACTCAAGGCATCACTTATTATAATCAACTCATTAAATCACCAAGTTCAACAATAGGAAATAATAAACCAAGTAATTATTTATTTTAGCTCGACATGCTTGACAATGGTAATTGGGCAAATTCTGTTCATTTCACCCACACTGTTACCCTCAATATTCCCATTATTTCCAATTACAATAAGAAAAGTAAAACATATAGACAATTTATAATAAGATCATAAAACCTCAACTTGCCTTGATTACGAAGAACCAAGATCACCTGTGAGCTTTTGTTGCGTCCAAACGCACACGCAAGTGTACACGATTGTACAAGTAATATAGTGGCTCTTGCGAGACAAATTGTCGAACCTACAGGGACTTATATTATCAATTGGTTTACCAAAAAGTTAAATAGTGATTTATGATTACGGCGCAATTTACGAATGTAAAAGATTGTATTAATTACTGTAAACTAAAGTGCAACTAAGCTGGAAATAATTATATAAAAACACAAGTAGATGAATTC
>JBDJHY010249821.1:0-13861 GCA_039654485.1 Withania somnifera
GTCTACCCGGTCGTGTTCATCCCGTTGACTTGTACTGGGACCTGCATTAGGAAAAGATATAAAAAAGTAGCTTGAGTACCAAAAACAATGGGTACCCAATATACATAGGAGGCCGAATGGGAAAAAATAAGCATAAAAAAGGTAAAGAGCAATAGAAAGCAAATAGGGCATAGAATATAATGTACAATGCAAAAGGGATAAATGTAGTAATAGCTAATAAGTCCAGTGAAGGATCAATTATTAGTAAGATCAATATCATCTAACAAATATGAAAGAAATAATAACAAGGTCTAAAACATAGACTCGGGCCACAAATAGATTTTGGCCACACGTAACACATACCTGGAGCTCAAATGTAACCAGCATAAGTATAGAGAAAATAGAGAAAAAATAGCACCGAGAATGTAACTGCTCAATGTAACATTAACTACATCAACAAATGCAACCAATAATACCGACGGGTAGAAAATAGGCCTAGCTAACAACAAATATAACAAGTGTATGAATAGAAACTATGAATGCCATAAAGGAATAATAAAATCTACTAAAAACCAACCCAGCCGAAATCCTATTCTACTAGTAGGTACAACAAGGAAACCAAGTAACCCAACAGGTACTCCCCCCTTAAGTCATGAATGGTACAAATCAACGCGTAAGTATGCAATGCAAAGGGGTAATAGAAAAGTAAATACATCCTGGCATGCTCCCTCTCTAGCGCAAGAACCATAAACGACTACTAGCCCGTATACGCCCCACCTAATACTCGCATCATTCCCTAAGCATAAAGACCAGGATCGAAAGGGCTCATTGAAGGAGTCAAACCCGCATGCAAAACCTCATAACAAGCCCACCAGTAGTTAATCATTAGGGAAAAGGTGCCAAAACTCAATCTCAACTCGTATATTATATCTTAGTGGAAACTCAAGTCCATCTATATATGTAAAAGTCCAATCTCTATAAGACCCAACTGTTTCCATCTAGGTAGTACCTACAAATCACATTAACAGTGAGAAAATTGCCTCAAATAGTGTGAGAAAATAGCTCCATACTTCTCACCAAGTGCAGTCATGCAAGATATACGTATAAATGCAATTAGTTTTTTGTTATTACCTTGTAAAAATAAAGTTACCTTGTAGAATATTTAATGCATTCTTGCTACATAGAACACACTTAATAGACTAAACTAGTCTAAGGCTTATAATTGGGATCCATATAATGGATTCCAAGCCCTAGTCACAAAGTAAATCCTCTTCTAGCCCATCTACGGTCCTGAGTCACGAGTAATCACATCAAAGATGGCACCACTTCATAGAGGGTGCCTATTAAAGGCAAAGTACACACCTAAATAGGCTCGCACCATTCTAGGGAACAATGTCATCCTATAGGGCTGCTAACCACTCAATGAAGTCGTATCTGGCTAGGTACAATGTCACCACATAAGGTAGCTACTACCCATCGTAATCATACCTAGATAGGTATGATATCATCACATAAGGTTGCTAACAAAGTCACGCAGCGACATCTAGCTATCTATTGCCCAAAGGGGACACACACGGCCTAACCATACAAAATATCTCAAATAGAACAGTGAATAATCAACCTACCTAGATTGGATCTAAATCCACCAGCCTAAATCAGGGGATTGCTACTAAGCTCTAATCACTAGTATAATCCCTTCTCAAACCTCACTGAATTTCAGAGTCAGATCATAAACAATATGCACCAAAGGTGTTACTCCTCCCAACTACACTATATTCAAGAGTTGGTGTTGAACACGTGGGTAGGGAGATATAGCCTCGAGGAAAGTAGTTAAGCTACACCCCATCTAAGTAGTTTATAGGAGGGGACAATAAGCATATCGGGCCCGATTAGTAATCCCATCCCCTAGATGGATCTTATTGTACTTATACTACACTAATACCCAGTCTAAAGAATGTAGATTATAGCCTAGCTAGATTCCGATGATGTCCTCGAGAAGCCTTCCTAAATATCCAAAAATTACAAACGAGCTCGGCACCGCACAAATCTAGAAAAAATATGAACCATGAGTCAGAGGAATAAAACATGACCTATATTTTTATATAAATGATGGAGTTAAAGTCCAGGCTAAAAATAGGTCTGTAAACTCTCATAGATCAAAAAAACAAAATATGTATACCTACACATAGAAAACAAATCATACATCATATTATACAAAACAGGATTCAAACTAATGGTAAGAATTAAAGATTTAAGCCTAGGATATTTATATACAATAAAAAATTTAATAACCAATGTGAAAATAATGAATTAATTGGTAGAAATGATCGGTAAATCCCTAAAATGATCTTTCACGGACTATAATTATGTTTTAAACCCTTACTTGCTAATAATATGAGTCTGCAAGGAGAGAAATTTCTAGAAAATAATGTTACCAACACCTAAAATGAAGAAAAAGAGACTTATATAGTGTTGCCAGCTTGTCGGAGTTGCGATCGCGCTGGGACCACTATCGCACTGAGTGAAGTGCATGGGCACTGCATGATCGCTTCCCTTAAATGCGATCAAGCTTAGTACTAATGTTGGAATTCCTAAAATTTTCAAAAATCACATGGAATGGAAACAGAGTCCTATATTAAGAGTCCATATATGGAATCTTCATGTAATCTCTATTATAGACTCAAAGGTATTGATGAAAAGGAGATTCAAGATCATATAAGTTGAGTACGTCCTAAATTAATATTTAAAGAAATTAAACTATAAAACTTCCAGGGAACAAACCTAATTATCCCAGCCAGTCACAAATGACCTTGGGCAATTACAAGAATGCTCTAAATGCAGAGAAAATGTGGGAATCATGAAAATAGCCTCGAGGACTATTACAGCTATCTGATAAATAGAGTTTTTGAAACTGACTACAACTAGATGACTGACTATCTATGGAACATCTACTAATTAAATGATGACTTTTCGGAATAAGACCCAGGTAAATCTAAATATGTAAAGTTGATTTTTTTTTAAAATCTATCATGTCCAAATTATTGAATAGCCTTAGAAGGATGAGAACTCATGAATATCTTACTGGAACCTTCTGAGTCTACTAGCTACGATACTAGGAGTGTGCACTTGAGTTATGTGAGCAGTACTTTGTACGTACTAAGTATGTGAGAATGCAACATAAAATATATAATAACCAGCATGGTAAACTAAAACTGAACTAAACTGATAATACTTAAGTAAAATATGTAAAACCTATAAATGAATCGTATTTTATTTTTAACTAAAATGAGGAGAAATATACAAAATAAAGACTTTTTTTTATACATTTCAAAGTATATTTGATGAGTCAAATAATTAACTAACACTTCAAAACTGGTTTAAGATGAACATAGTGGTAGTTTCTCTTAACTAACATAAACTATGTGAGTAGATACAGAGTCTAACGTACAACCTTATTTGAGAGGATTTTTTACACTCGACTAAAGAAATAGAACCTGGATGACATGGATCTACTATAAACTAAGACTTATAGACTAATATCCTAATGTGTAAACATAGTTTTGATATTGGGGTTATCTGTAACCCGAATCAATTTAATACTAAATACTACTCCTAAAAATAAAACAGTAATAGTCATGATAACTAATAATACTCATGATCAACGAGGAAAATCTGAGTACCACACTATCACACCTCGAGGCTACCTCCTGGATGTAACATAGTGCTTAGGACTCATAAGTGATCCAAAAAAAGACCATGGTTCCTGCACCTAGTCATAACTAATATATAATGAAAGATTAAAATAATAATTCAAAATGAGAACTACTAAATATGTCTTAATAAATCTTAGGACGAAATGGTAATACTCAACAATTGAGAAAAATATAATAAAACTGACACATACTATCATCTATGTCTGAAACCTACTAGAACTAGGATGAACCCCTAGACAAACACCTAATAAGTTCTCAAAACATAAAAAACTAGAAGTAAAGAATAATCAAGGAGAAAACAACATCAATAACTGATGATAGGAGGATTCACCATGTTTCTTAGAAAATGATTGCTTCTGACCATGCTTGTATGATTATAAACAGATGTAGCCACTAATGGGTTCAGTATATAGAATATAATTGTATGGGAATACATGCACACCATCATATTATTAATCATGAAGGAAGCTCAAATCATATCATAAATATGTAATTTTTGCAAATAACCTAAATAAAACTAATAAGTTGAAATTCATAAGTCATGTGTCAAGTTCTAAAACAGTAAATAAAACTATATCTTATTTGGGTTAAAACACCTTATTTAGTTCTAAGTCTCAAATCATGAGGGTGGGAGTTTCCACTAACCAACAGAAACTACACTATGAGATATATAGGGTACAATGTCATAACTCACACTAAAAAAGGCCAGTTTACTAAACCCACACTTTTAAAGGGTTCACTCTTACCTTCCACAACTACAACTAATCAGGTTATTTTAGTTACGGATCCAAAACTAAGTCACAATGATAAACCTGCGATGGCTACATAGTCTGGGACTATAAGTGAGTATCACCCTACTCTAACAAGTATATTCTCAATCCACTCGGTGTTATATACTCTTCCCAAAACATACAAAGGCTCATATTCTTAAAAAGTCTTAGAAAAGGACATATCTAGATGCATGGAGTCTAAAACATAATGATTCGAAACTCCTAAATTTCTTATCATATTTGTATTATACTATTTCATAGGCCTTGATATATTCATAAAAAAAATTCAAATCCATGTCAAAGGATCATAATATAATTTTATTAGATTCAATATACTAAAATTCATAAGTTCTAATCATGACTATATTAAACAAGTCAAAGCATGATTTATAATGATAATTCATGAGAAACATGTAGGAATCATGATATAAACACTCAAACATGTAACTCTTACATATTCAAAGCATTGAGACAATTGTATATAAATCATAATCTTTTGGTTTTGAACCCTAAAGTAAAGAAATCACAATTCTTGCTTAAAATGTAAAATATAGGGTATGAGCTTGAAAGAAAACTCTTATTCAAACCCCATACCTAAACTAAAGTAGAAACCTTTGTGGAATCTTCATGAACTTGGATGATTGAAACCCTAGGTGGAAATCTTTGTATGTTCTCTCCTTCTTTTCTTTTCTTGTTTGAAGTTTCTAAGTGTGAATTAAACTAATGAAATAAGGTTTGAATATTTATACTAGGGGTAAAATAGAAATAATATGATATGGGGTAGGGATTTATAGAATATTAAATATCAATAGCAACCTTAATAAACTAGGTTAAAATTAAACTAGACAAGTTCGACGAAAGGTTCGATTGACCATCGAACTGGTTGGAAAACCATCGACTGGTCCATTAATACTGGTCCCTTTTAGTTAAACACTGGGTGTGGTCCATGAGTCCTTACATGGTTTGTGAACAGAAATGCTAAACCGTAAAGCATTCCATTAAAATGGGAAAATTTGAGCAGTTCATTAGAACAAAACGACAGAGGGTTCCACAATTCGTGGAATGGTTGGCGGGCCATGGACCCATCCTTCAAAACCTAAAAATTATAGATTTTTTTTGAAATCTTCACATATTCTGCTTTTTAGTATTAGAAATTTCATAGGTTGATATTAAAAGTATTAGAATATCTCCCCTTGAAATCATCGCTTTATGCCTTGAATTATTTAAAGGAAGAAAGTGAGAGTTTTTTTTTTAACTAAGTCTTTATCTTTTGTTAAAAATTGATGATTATTTTAGTTTAATTTACTTAAGATATGATCTTTTTAACTGTTTTCATTATAAACCACTAAATTACTTATTTAAGTTAGAGATGAATTTGATATTTACTGGTCATCCATTATATAGTACTTATCATTATACTATGTAGCTTTTTTTATACCTCCTCACGATTCAGTACATATTTTGTGTTGTTATTTTACTCTTGCTTCATGTATTAACCCTGTGCAGATATTGCCAACCATAAGGACGTTCGAGGTCGAAGCTAATTGCATTCTTAGAATATTAGTGAGTCTTCACTTGATCAAAGGGTCATCTATGGAGTTATTTTGTTTTGTTTTTCTAGATCTTGGACTGTATCTTTATTGTTTATTAATTCATTCATTAAAAACTACCTAGTAAACTCCTGTACTAGCAGCCCACTATTTATCTAGTAGAGGCTTTTAGACTGAGATGTATGGTTTGAGATTTGACATTATTTATTATTTTAGTGAGATGATTTATTGAATATGGTTAGGAGCTCATTACACTTCAATTATTGAATAGGGGATCCGCAAGGTGAAACTCTGGGCCTAATGAACCCCTTATATAAGAGATCTGCTAACTTCTCCTTAAGCTTTTTAAGTTCGACTGGCGAAATTCTATAGGGAGTAATAGATATGGGTTAAATATTATGAAGAAGTTCTATCCCATTCAATATCCCGATTTAGAGGGACACCAGGAAAATTATCGAGAAATACTGATGAGAAATTTTTAACCACTAGAATTACTACAAGAAAGAAGTCTCGAACTCAGATCCCTTAACACTAACCATGTGATAAAAAAAACCTTTATAAATAATTTTCCTTACTTTAATATAGGAGATAAAATGAGATTTAGTCACAACAGAACTACCACCCCACTCTAGAACTGAGTCTCTCAAAAATCTAAACTGGACTATTATAGTTCTGCAATAAATCGAGGCCTAGTAGGAGTGAAACTAACCTATGTCAAGGATGAAGTCAAAATATACCACTTATCGCTCTATCAAGTATGTACAAGTAACCTTCATATGAATTGAAACTGGGAAAATCCGATAAACCCTTTCTGCTACTATGGAATCACCAATTGGAGTCAAAACTAAGAATGACTTTAAAAGTTTAACAGTACTAACCCCAAACCTCACAGCAACATTGGGTTTAACAAAAGACAATGTATAGATTATATAAGCAAACAAATTATCCATAGAGAAGACCTGTAATATACCGGTGACAACACAAATGACTCATCTCTGTCTTGATGGGACTCTAAAGTATAAAGCTTGTTCGGGCATTAACCACCCCCGTACTTGAAGTATCACCCTTCTAATTAGTATAGGATTGAGGATATTCTGATGGTGAAGACTGAGCTTTACCCAAATTTTGATTTCTATTTCTAGAAACTAGATAGATCCTCAACCTATTACCTACCTGATGATAACTAAAACATCCATCTTGCCCAGCTAAGCATTTTTTAGGATGATTCTTCTTACACTGATTTCAAGTTGTAAAATTCATGTTTCTGGTCAAAGCATTACTCTGAGACTTAATCTCAAAGGGCTTAGCATTATGAAACTGCCATTTTACTGAAGTTGGAGCTTGTGCACTAGATAAAGACGAAATTTGTGAGAAACTTCACTAAAATATTGTGAAAGAGGGAAATGGCAGTTCTAAAAATATCTGTTGATAAGAAGTCCTGTTCCCCCACAAAAACCATGTTTCTAACTCTGACCAGACTAGTTGAAGATAGCCGTCTTATTTTTCTCCTCCCTCTAGCTCATCTTCTCCTCCTCCATTTGATTTTCATAAGTCATAAGCCTTTAGATATTTATGTCTCCAATCAACATAGTTGTCTTACACTTTTTATTCACTAGAACATTAATGACAAACACATATTTTTCTCATCCTATCCTTAGGATCAACAACCATCTCAGGATCATAAATGGATAGCTTGGTGAATCTTTGGCCAAATTCTTTCATAAACAAGGAACCCTACTTAAGGTTCATCAGCTCTTCAGCCTTAGCTTCCCTTAACTCCCTAGGGAAGAACCTATTTAGAAAGGTTTTACTAAAACATTCCCAAAAATAGGACCCAAAAATATACCCCTATACACCTTCAATTAGGTATACTATAGTAAGCCACATCCTTGAGCTTGTAGGATACCACTCTTTCTGCCTCTAACTAATATCAGCATGAAATATAAAACCTTATCTACCTCATCCAAGAAATTTTGTGGATGTTATTCAACCTTAGGCCTAGTAAAATCAGGCAGACTCATTCTGATGAATTCTCAAACTCTATAAGCAATATCACCCCCGGATGGGGCATCAAGAACGAAAAATTGCTACTTGACTTGAGCAATGATCATCTAGGCCAAAAACTGCATAGCATCTCAATACTCTGCAATGATGTCTTGCTCAGGTTGAGCTGCTGGAGATGGTGGGATTGCATTCCTGGAAAGGTCGCTAGTATCCCTGTTAGTTGTAGCCCTACAAACAGGTTGTTTACATGGAGGTGTGATTATATTAAAGGATAAAGCACGACTTAGAAGAAGTTTTGAGTTAGACTCCACATCATGAGACAAGACATGATAGAATGAAGACTTTTTCCTAAATGTTTTTAAGCCTCTCTGTTATAACGGCAGCATGAAACACACCCATTGATATGGATATAGATACGAAAGAAAAAAAAAACAAAACAACAATAGGAAACAACAAGGAATTGAAAGATAGATAGTGTGACACAACGGTAGGTTATCTAATAGAATTCAAGAGTGTATCAAACCAAGAAACCCGTACAGATGATCCAAAACCAAGGACCAGAACACTTAAAAATATCTCAAGGGAATCTAAATCCCAATAAACCAATGTTTATACAAATAATTAGGAACAAAAAGCTTATAAAAATCTAACAACTCAACAAGAGTATTTTGAAGGCAATAATCCTAATAAAACTAATAGAAATAAACCCTACTTAGTCTTATATATAGTCTAAGGAAATTATTACATATTAACCTTCATGGGCTATAATTAGACTAACCAAGATGGGACAAAAACTAGAAAACGCCATTTGGGGAAGATTAGAAATTACTAGGTGGAAGCCCTTGGGTAGGCCGCCTTAGCTTGGGAGAATAGCCCATTGTTTTGTCTGTGCTTAGGAGAGATACCCATGGTTTCATCCACCTAGGAAGTTTAATTCTCTATACTTGTCCCCTCTTGGGCAAGCCATTCTAGGCCAAGAGGTATTTTTCTTTTGGTCATCCAAAAACAAATATTTGGGATTTCAATCCCTTCTTACTTCTTCTTCTTATTTATTTGTCCTTGGGTGATCTTCCAAGCTATCTTCCAAACGTAATTAGGTCTTTCCATCTTCAATATGTCACCCAAAGTGTCCCTGTTCATAATCAAGTTATGTAGCCTTTTTTTCTTTGGCTTGACTTCATGTAAAAGGCCTTGTGCTAGGTATAGAGGTGGGATTATCAAATACTTCAAATAAGGAGAGATCACTCATATTGAAAGTAGGTTATACTTGATATATTCCGACAAGAGATCATTTCATATACATTGCCATTAATCATTTCAAGAACTTGAAAAGGACCATCTCCTCTAGGCATCAATTTCCCTTTTCATTTATTTGAAATTCTCTTATTCCAAAAGTGCACCCATATCCAATCTCTGGGTTCAAAATATCATATTTTTTCTCCCTTTGTTGACTTTCTTTTCCTTCTCTTGATTTTTATCTCAAGTTCGAGTTGCACCTTCTCATGCAACTTGTTCATTGTGATTTCTTTTATGTCTCCACCTAGGTTAACAATCACATCTTGAGGAAAATAAGGACGTTAAATCCCTAGAAACCTCTAATGCGGTCGTTCCAGTAGTAGTATGAATAACATGATTATAATCAAATACCATTAGAGGCAAGTTTTCTTCCGATAAGACATTTTCCCTTTACACATGACTATAATCATGGACCCTAAGGTCCTATTAACCATTTCATTTTGGCCATCAGTTTTTTAGTGGCATGAAGTTGAGAACAACAACTTGGTTCTAAGCCTATCCCATAATGCACTCCAAAAGTGACTAAGCAACTTGGAGTCCATATCACTTACGATGAAATGTCAGATCTCATGCATTTTAAATAAATTTTCAACAAACAAGGATACTACATGGATGTCATCATCACATTTATTTCAAGGAATAAAATGAGCCATCTTTCAGAATCGATCAACAATAATAAAGATGTTATAATTTCCCCTCATGTGTCCTTGAAAAGCCCAATACAAAATCAATGATATGTTTAGCCAAGATTTTCAGGGTGTGGGGAGAGGAGTACACAAAACATGTGGGATAAGTCTTGATTTAGCAATTGTACATTCAACACATTTTCCACAAATATAGACACATCCTTTTGCATTTTCGGCCAATAAAATTTTTCTTAAAGAATCCCATGGTTTTATGGAAACCAAAATGGCCCATCAATCCCTCATTTTATGTCGCGCAAACAATCTTTTTTCTTTGAATAAAAATTCATTAAACTTGGAATAAGGGGTAGTCAACCTATCTATCATCCATTTTTCCCTATCCCATCCAACATATTCTTCAAAAATATGGGCAAACTTGGGGCCCTTGGGGTACAATTTCTATAAAAATTCAAAACCCATCAATTTCAAACACAATGAATTGCTTCTTTGAAAGGGTATCATCCACAATGTTGTGTTTTCCCTAATTGTAATGAACCACGTAAGGGAAAAACTTTAGAAACTCAATATGCTTGGAATGCCTCTGAGTTACTTACCTTGGACCGAAGGTGCTCCAAGGACTCATGATCAGTCTGAATCACAAATTATTTGGGACATAGGTAGTGTTGTCAATTTTCGAGAGCCAGAATAGAAGTTTAAAACTAAAGATCATAGGTTGAATAATTGAGGGTGGCACCTTTAAGATTTTTTCTAAAGTAAGAAATGGGTTTTTTGTCTTATTGTAAGATGGCTCTAATGCCTACTTTACTAGAATCACAATCAACCTCAAAGGTCTTATCAAAATCAGGCAATTGCAATAAATGAATAGAAATAAGCATGGATTTGAATGTCTCAAATGCTTTTTCTTGTTTGACGCCTATAAAAAATGTTTATCCTTTTGGATTACCTCAATTATAGAAATGTCAATGGTACTAAATCCATATCAAACTACCTATAAAAACTTTCCAAGTCATGGAAGCTCCTTACATCCCTAATTGATTTAGGGGTTGTCCAAGACTTTATAGTGTCTATTTTGGATTCATCAACCTCCACACCAATTGAACTAATAACAAATCACAAGAATAGAACCTCATTAACACAAAAAGATCATTTCTCAAGATTGGCATACAATTGTTCCTTTCTAAGAAAATCAACAAATTTTTCAAATGCTCCACATGGTCTTCTAGGGATTTAGAATAAACTAAGATATCTTCAAAGTACAGAACCACACATTTCCCAATAAAAGGCTTCATCACGTGGATTATTAGCCTTATAAAAATACTAGGAGAATGATTGATTCCAAATGGCATAACTAACCATTCATACAGATTAAATTTTGTCTTGAAGCAGTTTTCCACTCATCCCCCAGGTTCATCCAAATTTGGTGATACCCGCTCCTCAAGTCAATCTTTGATAACATACATGAACCATTTAACTCATCAGCATATCAACCAAACGAGGGATAGGGTGGCGATACTTTATAATGATTTTGTTGATTGCAGGGAAATAAAAACACATTATCTATGAACCATCCTTTTTGGGTACAAAAAGGATCGATACCACACATGGGCTCATGCTCTCTCTTACATAGTCTTTGTTGAGGAGGTCCTCAACTTCTCTTTGTAACTCCTTAGTATATTCTAGGTTACTTCGATATGTCAGTTTTTCACAAAGTGTATTTGGTTTCCAATGCAATGAAGTGGTGGCAACCCACTTGGTAGTTCTTCCAGAAACACATCTTTGTAATCCTACAAAAAAATTGAAATACAATGGAGGAGAGAAGAAGTACAAGGGTTAGCATGTAAAACATGGTCCCTATGTATGATAAGGACTAATTGACTTTGGCTTCCACCTCACCCTTACTTCCTTATAACTCTTTAAGAGAAAAACTTTGCACTTCCCTTTCAATTTCCTCCTCTCTTTACCTTCATTCTCCAACCCGACCTCTTTGACAACCTCTCCTCCTTTACTCACTTTCCCCCTCAACATCATCATTCGATCATAGATGGAACTCACTTGAGAGGGTGTTAGTGGGTGAGTCACATTCTTACTACCATCTTTCACTAGGGAATATGTATTTTGTGTTCCATTATGCTTCATTTCCCTGTCATATTTCCAACGTCTTCCTAGTAATACATGATAGTCTTGCATAGGAACTACATCACTTAGGAGTTCATCCTTATAGCTCCTAATATTAAATTTGATCTTTACTTGTATATGCACCTTCATTACTCCACACTCACTCAACCATTGGAGATTATATGGTGTGGCATACAAAGTTATGGTTAGCTTCAAGTAATCCACCATGGTAGAACAAGAAATATGCACAACTCCCACTATCATCAACAACAAAGAAAATATTTTCTTTGATAAGGTATTTGAAATGAAAGAGTATCTCTTTTTGTTTTGAATCATCCATAGCCTTTCTAACCATTACCCAATGAGCCACATAATTTGGGATTGTAATATCTTATTCTAGTAGCTGATCATCATTAATCGAGAGCCCCTCCCTCAACACTAGGAACGGAGGCTTATCTATCTTCTCCATCAGAACCACGCTTCTCTTCCTCACTTGTGGAATCTTTCTTATCTGATTGAGGGTCAATACCTTCTCCTTTTTTTGAACTTGTTGTCCTCTATCTCTAAGGGTTACAGTTCTTATGTTGGGACACTCACTCGTTTCGTGCCTAAAAACTTTTCCTTTAAAATATTAGAATCCTTTTGGTTTAGCATAAGCATGATAGTTACCTCTTTTGGAAATCATTGGTTATGGATTAATTTCAAAAGTCTTTCTTATCTTAAGAATTCTTCTCATGAGTCTTCATGACTCCTTTCTCTTTGTTCCACCTTGAAGAATATGGAACTACATCATTACTTTTACTCTAAGTGTTTGGAGGAGAATAGCTTCAAGTTTTCATGGCCTTCTTTTCCTCAATTTTCTTTACTGTCTCAATCACTCCACTGAAGATTTTATCAAGAGTCTCAAATTTTGCAAGCACCATTTGAGAAGTGATACCATAATTCTATCCACTTTGGAATCTAAAAATTGCATGTGGATGTCTTCTTCAAATTCACACTTCATGATCAAGTTTTTGAATTCATTATAGTATGCCTCAACCTCTTGGTTCCCTTACTTTAAGGTATATATATTGGTATGTAACTCTTGATAATGACTTGTGGGCACGTACTTTTTCCTTATCATTTCTTTCAATCTAACCAATTGTGGTGGGTAGGCATAGACATAGGGTCTCAATTGCTTCCATTAATAGTCCCACCATATAGAGGCATAACCTTCGAATTGGGAAATTGCATAGATGGACTTTTTAACCTCAGTTAATCCGTTGGTTTGGAAGATCCTTTCACATTATCTCTCCTAATTGATCAAAGCATCAGGTTTACTTTCTTCTTTGAATATGGTTAGAGTTACTTTAATGGATTCGGACCCATACACCTTATATCATTGCCTCCTCTACCTCTTTGAACTCATGTCCTCTTCCTTAATATTGGTTAGCATGTGCCTCTTATTCATAGTCCCAACCATTTTGCATCTCCTCTTAAATCTTCCATTTTCCTTCGTTCCTCTATTCCTCTACCCCTTGGGGTGTTGTATCTTGGTGTGAGTGGTTTGCATTTCTTGTTAAGTGGAGTTTGGTAGGGATTTTTGTATTGTGGAGGGGAATTTTTGTTTCGTGGGGCTTGATCTGGGGGATAAACATTTCCAAGGTCTTGATGTGTAGTTTGGTTTCTTATGCGGATGTTAATGGGATGAGTAGGAAATAATGTTTGGTGAAACGCTCCGGGATTCATTGGTGATGATGTGTTTTGTCCATATCCACCTGTCGTGTCTTGGTAATAGGTTTGGGTGTAAA
>JBDJHY010249860.1:0-10685 GCA_039654485.1 Withania somnifera
GGATCACCTAATCCACTACTAAAGAACCCCTTATAGGGGTAGCAACACACATAGACACAGACATGACAACACTAGGCACCCCCAAAATGGGTGCAAAATAAGATGAAATATATGAATAGGTAGATCTGGGTTAAATAATACTGATGCAGGTATGGAACACACAGAAATCAAACCTGTAATCACAAAATCTGAGGCCACAGCCTCTGGTCGGTTAGGAATAATATACAACTAGCAGTCACCACCATGATGACCACCATCGTGACCACTACCCCTACCGTGCTGGTGACCACCTCTATGACTACCCTATGCCCTACCTCTAACTAGTAGAGGCACTAATCTCAATATCTGTGCAGATTGAGGAGCAGCTAAATAGTGCCCCTCTATGGATAAGCTCTAACATAGTGGACCATAAGCCCAAACTCATAATATAACCCAAATGGCCCACTCTGTCGGGCTCCTTTCCCAGAACCCATTTGACCGCTTTGCTGTGATGAACCGGCCCCTCGTGATTACTGTACAGGAGATGGAGATGAAACCTAAAGAGATGCCTACACTGGTCTATAAGGCTGGCCCCTTGACTGACCATGACCCCTATAACAAGAGCCACTATAACCTCCCTGGAACCTTGACCTCTTTTCGTTGTGTTGAAACGACTCACTATAGAGGGATTCCATCGAGTTTGCATGATCAACTATGGCCTGTAATTGACAACTGTTAGAAACCAATAATGCTACCGCCTCGTGGAGCTTATCCTTCAACCTGTGCATAATCCTGCAGACTCTCTCTGCCTCAGTAGGCATGAAATCAACCCCATAAGCTGATAGCTAATGGAATCTAGCCTCATACTCCGCAACAGATATGGATCCCTTCTCTAACTTCCTGAATTCTTCCCTCAGGCACTCCCTCTCAACCCTGGAAACAAACTTGTTCATAAATATCTAGTAGAATTTAGCCCAAGTTAGCTATGATGAACCAGCGGGTCTACAGACCAAGAACGTCCACCACCACTGCTTTGCTTCACCATTCATCTAATAGGTGGTGAAGGCTATGCCATCGGTATGTAACACTCCCATGTTGGTTAATCTCTCTTCATACTCAACTATAAACTCATGGGTATCCTACCCTAATACTCCAATGAATCTGGGGGGATCCAGTCTCAAAAATATATTTGGGAGCTTCTTCTCTGTATCTGACATGGCCGACTATTGCTCAGAAATAGGAGCAATGATCGGTACCGATAGGGCCTGAACAGGTGTAGGAGTCAATATCGAAATAGCTGGCAGTACTGGCTGCACTGTAGGCTAAAATGTTGGGACTTTGGACTGTATCACATTTTTAGGGGGGCCTCTAAAGGCACAACGTAGATGCCATAGCACGCTATGAATATCTGGAGAGGAAGATGCAACGGGTGTCAGAATAGTTGTTGCTGTTGGTGCTGCAACTGGTGCAACCTCTACAGTAGTAGCTAGAGTGGGCACTTTGGCTGGTGCTCCATCTTTCTTCTTAGTTATGGTGGAACGTGTGCAAGGCATCTGCAAAAGAGTATGACAATGAGTGAGATTTTCAAGAAACCATCAAGGATATACGCACGATACATGATCCAAAAAAAGAGTGAATTTTGCTAAATTTCACTATAGCCTCGCGAAGATAAGCAACCGACATCTCCACGCCGATCCACATGAATCTGCTAGATATTGGTTTTGTACACTAACACTGACGAACCTAGTCTCTGATACTAATTTATCACAATCCAATTTTGCAGATTATGATGGCACTTACAAAATCAATAGTTGGAGAACCAAACCCTGTAGTCCGAAGCCGAAGCGAGGACTACTATATCAAATGCATAAGTATATCAATAGGCAGAAGATAATTAAATACAGAAGTTTGTAAGAATTAAATAAACGGACTAAAAACCCGATATCAATGTCAAACAAACCTCTAAGTACAGAAATAATAAATTTGAAATATGTCTAATACAATTGTAGCTCAGAAATACATGGAGACTTAAAAAATGCCAAAGCCAAAGAGAAGAAAGTAAAGGCCGGATGCCAAGCTCACCCTAAATTTCTAAAGTAAAAGAATCTGAATGAACAACTGTCTGTATATCACGAACAAGAGCTTTTATTCAAATCTGCACATGTGCAAGTGTAGTATGAGTAAAAACTTCCAAAAAACCCATACCCAGTAGGCTTAGAGGGCCTACTAGGCATATAATAATAATAAAAGCAGTAAATAATAGAGTACAAGAAAAGGATCACAAAAGCAAATAGTACAACAAGGCTACTCAAATAAGAATCAAGTATCATATAGACTGATATCGCTAGCTAATCACATAACAGGATCTCAACCAATGATAGAAAACATACCTGATATCCTTGCAACAATATATGTGAATAATAAGGCAATAAATAGGAATCAAAGAAGATAAGAGTAGAAAATAGATGGTATACTGGTAACCTCAAGTGAAAGGATAGGTGACTGAATAAAAGTATAAGGCACAAATCCCATATTACATGAAGCAGTAATTAATCAATGATAACAACTTAGTAGTAATAGGAATACTAAAATAAAGCAATTAAATGCTGACAAGATCCCCCATAAGGAAGCTCAGTGTACAACAAAAACATACTCACCCATAAATCCCCCATCCAGTCTATGAGCACACTGAAGAAAACAAGTTTATAAAAGTAAACATACACACGAATGTCATCAGAACCTCACTTCCTAAATTTCAGAACCGCAATGAATCACAATCTGATACCTTGTGACTCATATAAATAGTATCAGCTAGCCGCACTTGTCAAGTCAAGGCATCTAATACTGGTATATCACAGTATTTTACCAATAATCCTCAATAAATCGGGTATCATCATGTTTTCATAACCAGTAGTACCATATGTGTCAAAAAGCTATACTCACTGTCATACGGCGACAGACTCAAGTCCCAGCGCTGTACTCACTATCGAACAGAGTCAGTCTTAAGTCCTAGCATTTATTAGTAAAAAGATATTTCTCAGTGCCACGAGGTAAAGCATGGACTAAAATAAGTAAAAATAGTGTTACCGGGTACTCGATACAATATCGAGGCTAAAACAGTAAAAATTACTTATATTATTATTAAAATATTTCTATTTATTTCTTTATGCCGCTATTACTTTGTTATCGAAATCATCCTTTAGCCATCATGGCTCAATAATAGGTGGTGATACTACCCAACCCTAATGCACTCTCATCGGAGCCATAGGCCTAACATCTAGTGTCATGAATGCACAACATATCAACAATATATATATCAATATATAGTCATGTAATATCCATATCCTATGCCTTGCACGGGTATCTCTAAGCCATTTCTAGGTCATGGGCCAATATCACTCGGGTGCTAACATCTACGTATCAACATGGAACAAACGAAGAAACGGTACAAGGTTACTATACAACCTAGCTAACCAACCCAAGGTTACTATTTATTATAGTTATTAAAGCTATAAGCCCAGAGATAGCCCTACGGAGACTACCTGTTGTCCGACAATAATGTGTTACAAATCCATGAATCTTACTCTGTTTGACATTAAATAGTCTCCAAATGATCTAAAACTTGCATTAAAATATTCTATATGTTAGTACGAGTCTAATGGTGTATTTAATACTAAATTTTGGACTTAGCCTAAAACGGGCTTATGGGGCCGGCTCACTGAAATTGAAACTAAATTTCACTACGGGGTTCCCAATGTGATTAGAAACCCGTGCTTTAAAATTTAGCACAATTCGAGTGCGGGAAGGGCTTCAAATCAGCCGGGATACATTTGACCCTAAAGGGGTCCAAGATTCAACCTTTCTGAATTTAACGTTGGAATTCCGGTGTATATTTGATACTAAAAGAAATGTCTATTAAATTAACGAATAATTACATAAGAATATATGTATTATGGGATAATTTCATCAATTCTAACTCTTTGTGCCATTAATGGTGGAAAACTAAGAAATTTAGGAATATTAACAGAAGAACACTTACCAAAAAATGTCTGGAATAGATGGGGAATGATGTGAGAACTTTCCTTGATTTTGGATTGCTATTTGGGGAAAGGTTTTTGCTCAAAACCGTGTTGAAATGGAATAAGGTTTCTTAGATAATGAATTGTTGTCATGCAGGAAAAATATATAATGCCATTTAAAGGTTATTGCAACCACGCTGAAGAAATTTGCCAGCTATCGCGAACGCGTGGAGGGGTGTTGTGTGTATGGACTTTCTAGGGATACATCATGATCGCGTGAAGGTTATTATGATTGCTCTAAAGGAGGGAATTTCTCATCGTGATTGTAGAGGACCACCGCGATCGTGATTAAGGCCCTCACTGCACGAGTTGCAGGTTCTGTTGTAATTTTTCAGAACATCCAACCGGGACTTAAGGAATCAAATAGAGTCTAACTTTGACAAACCAAATATGCAAACAGTATGGAAACAACATTACGAACCCAATGGAATCAACAAAACTAGAATCCGAGGTCTTTTAAGTAGAATGACCCCTCAAACCAAAGATGGCCAAAAAGTACACTTCTCCACCAACACCTAAAAAATGCAACGACAAGTCTAAAAATTATACTAACACCTCCACTAGACTAATTTAATCATTCTGGAGATGATGGAATTTTTAGAATTCTGATCCAAAACTCCGAGCATCAAAATACCACTCACACTCCACTTTAGGCCTTAAGCTTAAATCGAATCCACAAATTAGCATAACTTGCAAACAAAACTTCAAAACAAAAACTTAAGGTTAATCTAGACTTTGTTTGGAATTCCAAAGTTAACAGAACTATTGGAATTTGATTCCAAGATCGTTTTGAAGAAAAGATGACTTTGGTCAATGAGTACTTAGTTTTAGGATTTAAAATAGGTAATTTGCAATATTTGTCAACCGAGTCACTAGGGATTCGAACTATCGATCCCAGCAAGAGATGAATGATTTAAGAAAACTACTGAAATTCTCTAAAATGAAAAATATTTTAAAATTTATTATAAATGATCATGTGGGTTGAAGGGTGGTTTAAGTTAAGATTCAGTTGATTCTAATAGTGTGTTATGGGTCCATGGTCATCTCGCTATTCGTAGGGATGGTGGTTTGATTCAAAATCTATTGTATGAGACCTATTTCTCTATATAATCTATTCACTCGGGTTTTTCTAGGATGTGTCTTGACTTGCATCAGCATTATTGGTGGCAGAGTATGAGGAAAGATATAATAACTTTTGTATATCTATGCTTGAACTGTCAACAAGTGAAGTTAGAGCATTCGAGACTTGGTGGTGAGATGCATAGACTCCTAATCCTGAGTAGCAGTGGGAGAAGATCACTATGGAATTTTTTTCTGGCCTTTGTCGCACTTTTAGAGGTCATGATTGCTTTGGGTCATCATGGATCGGTTAACCAAGTCAGATTATTTCCTACTAATAGACTTGTCCTGGGGTGCCAAGAAGCTAATTGAGTTATTCATGAGGTTTTTAGGCTACATGGGTACCGGTTTCCATCATATCAAACGGGGAAACTCATTTTAGATCTTGGTTCTTTAGGACGTTATAGAGGGTGATATGTACAGAGGTTTCTTTGAGTACAACATTCCATCCTCAAACCGACGGATAGTCCATAAGGACTATTCAGGTGCTTCAAGACATGTCGAGGGAAATTGCCTTTGAAATTTTTGGTAGTTGGGATAGAAACTTAGCTTTGGTAGAGTTTATGTATAATAACAGTTATCACTCCAACATTAAGATTGCTCCATTTGAGGCATTGTATGACAAGTGTTGTAAAGTGCCTATTGGTTGGTTTTTTTGTAGGGCGACCCTAGAGTAGAAAAAAGTCCTATATGTACCGTAGCTTTAGCCCTTGGAGTTTAGTATTGGTTATATGTCTTTTTGTGTGTGTCCCCAATGAAGGGAATTATGCAATTTGGTAGGAAGGGGTAAGCCTAGCCCCAGGATCATTGGGTCGTATGAGATCACAGAGAGAGTTGGAGATGTTGTGCCTTACCTTTAGAGTTAGCTGATGTGCATCCTATGTTTTATGTGTCGAGTTTTTATGGTATCATCCAGACCTATTTTATGTTCTTCGATGATAGTATGTTGATCTTAATGACCATTTGAACAATGTTGAGAAGCCTGAGGTAATTATTGATAGATATGTGAGAATCTTCAGGTCCATAAAGATTCCTATGGTGAACTAGGGCACGTCAACCAGTCGAGGAGGCTACTTGGGAGATAGAGCATGACATATGGGCCTAGTATCTATATTTTTTTTATTCCCTTAGGTACTACTCTTTCCTTGACTTTCAACAAAAAGTTCCTTTTTAGTGGTGGATGTTATAATGACCTGCGTGGTTATTTACTTGCCTTTTTTTTTCTGTGTTTAGAGTTTTCTGTGAGCTTTCCTGAGTCATTTATGACTTGCTGGGACTAGTAGTTTTGTTCCCTGGCAGTTCTATTTCCTATTACTTCATTTTTCCTATTATCAATAATTAACCTTGAAATAGTGGAACTTGAGAGTGAATTCTTATCAAAGGATCTTAGAATCATATTCTAAAAGTTCTATTAGTTCCAAAAATACCAAATTTGGTGTAGTTGGACCTTTATCCTAAGTTCGGGGCTTTCTATCTAAGATTACCAGTACTTCCCACTCTTCCTGTAGGAGTCCCACTACCATTAGCAACAAGACATTGTAAGAGCCACAGGAAAGAAAGATGAAGAAAAAAAACATTTAAGTTTGAGTTATTTTGTGGGAATTAAGGTCAACTGGAGTTTATTTTGGACCCTTGGATGGCTTTTGATTATCGTAGCATAAGATTGGAATTCTGACATTCCATCAGCTTTAGAATGTTTAATTTGGGCTAGTAGGGTCATTGGTGCACTTCCTGAGGTGTCTAAACTCATTTTGGTGGTCCATGTGGACAGTTTTATTCCTTTTGGTTTGGCTTGATTTGAGTGTCTTTTTTTCTCAAACGACCTCTGTTGGTTATTTTATCAACTTTGTTGATTCCAAAATATGTTTCTTCATGCAAGTTATTATTTGGTTTGTTGCGTTTAGACTCTGTTTCAATTTTGATACGTCGTTTGGGAGTTTAGCTGTTTCTTTTTCTTGTAGAAAATCTAAATAGTTGCACGATCAATCTCTTGGGATGTGATCGTGGTAATTCACCTTTTCTCTGTTTTAGCATGATCACACCAAGTGCTCCGCGATTGCACTAATTCACACCAGTTATATATATGTTCTTCTCATCGATCTTTCAGTCATTTAAAAAATTTTGTACTATAAATTCTTGACTCCTAGATTATGTATCTTTACTGCTTGGTGTTGGGAATTGTTCGTGGGTGTTGTGGGGCTGTATTCTAACAGTCCTACATTGATTATTGGTATGTTTTCTTCCTTAATTTCCCAGATTTTGATGTAGGCTTCCCTCTCTACTGGTAAAACTCTATGGAAATGGAATTTGGGGTGTATTTCTTTTTCTTTCTAGATGGTTTTGTTGTTGGTGGATCCTGGTATGGTGATTGTCAGCTTTCTTCCTCATTTCTAGGTGCATTTCCATGTGTATTTCAACATAGTACATCATGAAATATTTCTTCTTGTTGTATAAACTTTGCATGGACATTTAAGGAACCATTTGGGGTCTAATTGAGCTTATTTTTAAACCACTATTTCCTGAGTTGAGGCCTACCTCCTGGTTTTTCAGTTTTATTTTTTGGCTACGAGGTCCATGGGTCCATTTTTAAGCCCGATTTTGACCCAAATTACACTTTTCATAAAGGTATCTTTCTTCATACTTTGTTCTATGGATACCTAATTTGATAGATTTTAGTGGTTTCAGGATTTGTCAAGGCTTTGTGCTATTTTTGCATGCATTTCAAGGACCTTTGACCAGCGTCCAGGTAGGATAGGCTTATTTTGTCCTCTAGACCGGGGCTTATATTGGATATTTATTTTATTGTGCCAATTTTTGGTTTGGGATGTTAGGTTGGTTTATATTTCCACTGATTCCTCTATTATTGTTGCTTTTTGTACTTTTCCTTGACCCCACGTAGGGATATATGAGTTCCCGTGCTAGTATTGTCTCATCTCACCTGCTGTGGGTAGTCTCTAGACCCTTAGAGGTGGGATTGGGGTATTGTAAGGACTCGAAGTGTTATGTATACTTAGATGGTTTCTGGCCAATCATAGTTATGGTGTAGAGTTATTTGTTTTATTATTATATTACGATTATGCATTCAGACTTGAGTTGTGGTTTTGTGAGTATGGGCGCGACCCTGGTACCATGGTTTTTAGGATAGGTTCTTAATTAACTAAAAATGGAGGTTAATGGCCTAACTAGAAAGATTTTTCCTATATCTTATGTATATTAATTCAGGGACCACGTGTGATACGAATCTATTTTCGACTATAAACTTGCTTGATTTTTTATTATCGTAGCTACTATATTTTCTATCTAAAGGGCGCAGGCCCAGTGTGAAAATGCTGGGGGTTTCTGTCCTGGTTCTGTTGTTGTGAGCGAGATGACACCAAATTATGAGGTATGAGTCTCTAATGTAAGCCAATTCTTTGCTAATGAGGCACGACTGGTTCCAAGGTAAAGGATTTTAGAGGTGTTATCTCCTGTATTGAGTGATCGTGCTTGTGATTGACTATTCTCACCCTTTTAAACTCATTCTATATTGCTTCTTTTACTCTCTAGGCTTATCAGGAAATCACGATGAGTCTATTATTTGTTCTATTTTTTTCCTAGCGATGGGATGAGGCATCATATAGGTTTGTATGTTTTCTTTCTTCTTGTACCCAGGGGTTATATGGGCAGTTTTTTGGGTTGTAACTATTATTTACTTTACTTTATGTCTTTAGTTACTATTAGCCGTTATCCTTTTCCATATTATTATCTATACTCAGCTGGAGCCCAGGTATGCCCTCGGTATTTGAGTTTTCAAAGTTCTAAGATATTTGGTTACTATGTGGATTGAAGTACATGACCTGCTTGCTTAGATTTTGAATATTTTCCCCATTATGCCTAGATGTATATAGTACCTTCTTCGACTTTAGCTGTGTAGTTAGCTTCCATTATGATGTGTTTTACTTTCCTCGCCTTTCATTACTTATGCTTTAATTATGCCCAGGCGGCCTATGATGCCTATTGGGTACCTTATTTATGGTACTCATACTGGGCCTTTGCACTATTTTTGTTGTGTAGATACCAGTATGGGTCATCATAGGAGGTATGATTGTGTGTATTAGACTGAATTACTTGAAGATTTATGGTGATCTTTTAACGTAAAGGTTTATCGTGTCTCCCTTCAGTTTATGTCTACTTATTTTGTTCCCAGTAGACGATGCCTTATGGGCTTATATATGTTGTATATTCCTTTTGGATATTTAGTTTTTTAGCTCCTTGTTCCATTAACATTGGGTTTTGGGATGGGTTTGTAGATATGTATTTCAGTTGGATTTATTCTACAGTTTTATTTACTGTTGGTAGTTATGAGTTGTTATGAACCATTGCTTATTGTTCTAGGATACAAGGATAGGCTTGCATACAGATGGATTATAGGTGCTATCATTACTCGAGTATAGGTCGTGATAGGTGACCTATGCTTCGAGGAAGAAGGTGCATGAGATGAACTACCCTACTCATGATTGAGTTGGTTGTAGCTGTGTTTATGTTGAAATTGTGGAGGTATTTCTTTATGGAGTTCATTGTGAGGTGTTCACTGATCATAGGAGTCTTCAGTATATCTTTATCCATAAGGATCTTAATTTAAGGTAGTATCATTGGTTTAGAGTTTCTAAAGGACTACGATATTACTATATTGTATCACATGTCGTAGGTGACCTTAGAAGGAAGTCCTCAAGTATGGGTATTTTTTCTTCTATTTAGGTTGAGGAGTGGTCTTTGGCTAGAGATGTTTCGAGTCTAGTTAAATGTATGGTTAGATTACAAATTTTTGAGTGTGGTGGTGTTCCTTCTTGTATAGAGGCCCACTTTTTATTGATGGAGTAGATTTATGCGACCCAATTTAATGACTCTCGATTGAGATCCATTAGCAATAATATGTTAAAGGGTGAGGCAAAGGCAACTTTTTTTGATTCTGAAGGTGTTTTGAGGATTAGGGACCGTATTTGTGTCCTTCAGTATGGCGATATGGTAAGATTAATTCTAGAGAAAGCCCACAGTTCAAGATATTCCATTCATCCAGGGGAGACAAATATGTAGTATTATCTATGTCAGGATTACTGGTGGTGCAACATGAGAAAGGACATTGCAGACTTTATTTCTAGGTGCTTGAACTGTCAGCAGGTGAAGTTTGAGCACCAAAGAGCGAGAGGTATATAACAGAGGATGCCTATATCCTAATAGAGGTGGAAGTGCATAACTATGGACTTCATTATTAGGTTGCCTAGCACATTGGGTTATTTTGACTCAATATGGGTAATTGTTGATAGATTAACTAATTATGATCAATTTATTTCAGTGAAAGTGAAGTTCAGTGCTCAAGAGTTTCCTTAGATTTATATTAGACAGACATTTCGGTTGCATGGGGTCCTTATATCCATTATATTGGATAAAGGTACATAGTTTACTTTGCACCTTTGGAGTACTATACAATGTGAGATGGGTACAAAACTAGATATGAGCATAAATGTTCAT